>JAQYXR010000899.1:0-50597 GCA_030545055.2 Neoaliturus tenellus
CTGTGAACGAGGGACTTCCGACGCACAATACACCATGTCTGACCCGGACAACTACTGTATCTTATCTGTACTCTTCTGTTGCAGCGAGGCGGCAGTATGGCGGACAAGGAAACTCCGGCCCTCGGCCCTGATAGCGACATGAGCCTGTGAACGAGGGACTTCCGACGCACAATACACCATGTCTGACCCGGACAACTACTGTATCTTATCTGTACTCTTCTGTTGCAGCGAGGCGGCAGTATGGCGGACAAGGAGGGCTCCACCCCTCGGGCCTGAGAGCGACATGAGCCCGTGAACGAGGGACTTCCGACCCACAACACACTATGTCTGACCCGGACAACTACGATGACGAGGTACGTATTTTTTTGGCTCCAATATGAAAACCAATTTTTTTATTGATATATTAATGTTATTTTCATCTTTTACTTTTTTGTAACAGTGTATGCTTATTTTTTCTATCTTGTATATTCTTTTGAATGATTCAATCAATCATTTTACAAACTTTTACTTAAAACCACTTTGAAACACAAACCTTATACATTTAACTTTTGACCCTTGACCGTCTTTGAAGCAAATTCCATCCAGCCATAGCTTAAGAAGTTATAGGTTCCACCTCCGATAAAAAAAAGCCCGTTTTGAACAAATCTCTTACTTCTATGTTGGGATTCCATTCTATACACCTAATTTGTTCTGCTGTAATGCCAACCAATGTGTATCTAAGGTTAGGGACCACTTCTATACCATCACCTCAAAACTTTCTGCAGCAAATGTTGTAAAAAAACTGTGGTTAGATAAGGAGCTTCCAATCTTCGCAAACAACAATCTCGATGGGACGACAATTATCTAAATGCACAACTGTGTGACACTTTGTATCTTCTTCCCATCTTGTAGTTAAAATTATGACATGACGAATGTTTGAAAAAAACAAACATAAACTTATTTCTAATGAAAGCCAAGATTATTTGTTCATTTAACAACAGCTTAAATCAGGAATTTTCAAATATCGCTTTAAACACAATCTGATAGTTAAATTAAATATCATCTAGGAGAGATTCAAAAAGAAGTCCATCAGTATCAAATCTTATAACATCCATCCATTTCTTATTCCTCTTGCCACTATTCAAATTCAGTGAGTCGAAAACTCCTTTCAAATATTCGCTCTAGTGAATAGAAGACCCAGGCATTCTGATTGAGACATTAAGAGTTCTTTCAACGTAGAACCAATATGGTGAAGAGATCCATTACAAAATTTTCTTTATCTCATTCAATAATTATTTTATTTCATTTATGATATATTGTTTTACTTTGTTTTATTCATTAAATTTTTGTTGTTGTTTCATTGTCTGTGTCAATTCTGTATGTATATTTTGTAAATTTTCTATTTTTTTTTAATCATTACGCGCTGCATTTAAAACAGAGGAAGACGATCAAATGGCCTTTGTCTTTAAAACGACGGCATTCAATTGAAGCACTCTGTAATTCAAACAGAAGATAAAATCTAACTAAGGTGAAGTATTATTCTTTTTAATCCTCGTTCTTTTTTACGTTAAAAATTATTTATCTGGTGAATCAATATAAAACTAACCAATATAAAACGCAATATGAAAGTTTCTGTTTTTAGCATTCCATAATTTAAATCTGCATTACTCATACAAGAAATACATTAACTTTTCCCCATACACTTACGGTTTTAGACATCAGTATTGTATTGATATTCTGCAAAGGCTATACAACAAAAAGTAATCGTTTATTTTATATTCTAGGAAAGGCGTTTACAACTAAAGTATAAAAAGTATGACTTTTAGAAATTATCTCTGTTTTTATAACCAATATATTAAAAAAAGTTTTCGGTAAAATAATAAACTATGCGCAGGACTAATAATAATAATAAAATATTTATTAAACTTTTCATGGTCAAGATTTTTAGTACCAGGTTAACCCAGCCCTGCTCGTTGGTTTTCATTCACTTTTGTTATAGAAGGCTATCATTTTAATCAGGCAATTCGGCTAAGACCAACAACCAACTATACTTCTGCACAGTTTACAACGATTTAAAAAGAATGCTTTAGAGTGTTCTTTTAGTTTTGTTCACCTTTCGTTGTTATTTTGTTACCAAAATGGCAACCCATAAGACGAAAGATAAAAATTAAAATTTTAAAACTTAATTTTGGACAAAAATAGATTTTTCCTGGGGTTGAGGTTGTTTATAAACTTATTTTTGGACTAAAAACATTCTGAAATCAAAGTTCAAGCAAAATCTACCCGCTAGATCTCGAGATTATGGAAAATACATCGCCTCAGACTTTTTATAGTATTATAGTATAGGATTAAATATACTAAAATAAATTAGGCCTATAGTCATCAAAACAGCTTCATAAACATTAACATTTTTATCGATTGCCAGGACTACATAGCTATGAATTTCTATAGTGAATATTTTTATTTATTTATTAACTCAAGTTATTGTGTTGTATAACGTAAAACCTATTAATGTTATAGGCATGTTAGTTAAAAATACGTTGAGCAAAAATACGAGTTTAATTTATAGCATCTGGAAACATCTACGGAAGTTGATACATCTGAACCGGTCACGGAAGTGGACTCATAGTTCACTAGTCTGCATATTCGCGGGGTAATCAAATGTAACATTCAAAATTTTACCCGTAATTTGCATTCCTCAGCAAATGTTTTATAAATACACGTTATTAGTAGATGGTATTGGATATTGGGATAGCCTTGACCTACGCGTCACATTCTTTGAATTCATTCTATATTAATATCAAACACTATATGAATACTTTATAAAATATGGTTCTAATATATTTATATTCATGGTAAACTATTATCCTTGTCATTTAAGGAACCCTTGTATCATTTTTTTCTAAATCTAGGTACACGCTTTTTCACAAATATTTATCATTACATTACAAAGATCTACTTTGAAGACCAAAGTCAAGAGAAAAAAACCTCAGATTGATAACCTGTATCATATTTAAAATACAAAATGTTTATTTAAAAGTTATATATTGGTACATTCAAGCTAAAAATGTTAGACATAACGTATAACGTATGAATGGACAATTAATTTTAGTTTTTTATTAAACCCGAACATTGAGTACATATGTTTGTATAGAGTACATGCATACCTTGAAGTATATTCTGTCGACATAATGAGTTTTTCAATCATTACAATTTGGTTTTGCAAAGACGAAAAATCATGTTAGGGGAAAGATTTAAGGTAGTGTAAAACAATATTATATTTTAATATTATTTACTGGCCTACAGAGTAAAAAGTTATAATTCATACCTCAGGCCTTGTTTTAATTAAATCTAACATATTTTGTAGAATAAATTACAATTCATCAAAGGTTAAATTTCTGTTTTAACTTCAGAAATTATACTGCAACTGTGAAACTGTTTACAAAACGAGTTAAAATAAATTAAACTTTACGCTTTTCAGAAATTTTATAGTTCGAAGAAAAAAGAAAGCCTGTTAATTAATATTTATAGTGGCTAATTAATTACTAATATAATTACTTGTTACCAATCTTCACACCAATATTATAACTAATAAATTATTATAATAGTGGTTAATAACTTATGTAAACTCATAAAACTCGTTACACATTTTCGCCCCAAATATTATAGATATTAACAAAAATTGTGACACCAAATTGCCAAGTTAGTGTTTTAATAATAAAAATATATTTTTCCTTTTTGAATGGTTTATGAATCTGTTTAGGGTTTGCAATGTGATACTTTTGCATCTTTACCTTGAAATAACTAGGCATTTGGAACAAATTGATTGATTTTTTTAATAACAAAGTATATCTAACATTGTTGAATGTAATACATATTTTTAAAAAGTTTGTTATAATCAGGATTTATGACACATGGATAAAGGTTCCCAAAGCTAAATCATAGAAAACTCTACCATTTCAAATTTGAAGTAGATCAAATAGTATGACTAATGTTATGCCAAAACTGCTCCAGTTTACAGGGTCAGGATGCCAATAAAAGGAGAAATATAACATTCAAAACTTAACTTGCTTTCAAATCAACGTTCATAGCGGCAAGCGTTATTTATGATGCATACATTCCCATTTTAAAATTTGAAAGTATATTTCACCTTAATGTCATTTGTCAACTACATTTATTAAATAGTTTTTTACATTATGTTTTACAATACATAACCTTTGATTAAAAATTAAAAAAATAGCTCAAATATAATAATTTTAATACGAGTAACATTCGTATACGATATTTATTTTCATAGCTCATAAATTGTTTGTTTTTTTCCTAAACTACACGATTATTCTGAATTATTAAAACCCAAAATTACCCACTGAACCTCAAAATTACCATATGAGCTAAGGGATTAAAATCGAACGTGAATGCTCCGTTTTTTTCAAATAGGTGCTCACTAAGAAACGGTTTTGCAAATATAGTTTTCGAAGCTCTTTAGGGCTCCGCCCCATAGGAGTTCAAAATTAATCCAGGGACTTCCCCCCACAGATCCTCAAAATTAACATAAATCCTACGGTGTTGAAATTTAACGTTTATGTTTTGATTCGCTAATAGGTGTTTACTAAGAAACAGTTTAAGAAATAGGGTTTTTATGTTCTTTAGGGCTCCGCCCTACATGATTTTAAAATGACTGTAGGGCCTACGGGGTTGAAATTTGACATGGTTATGGTTGTTCTTTTTTGCTCAATGGTTCCCATTAAGAAATATTTTGCAAATTCCTTCAGAGCTCGACACACAGTCCTTTGTTGTTTCAATGTCATTCTTAAGGAAGAAGATTTTGTTGCTCTTTTAAAGATTTTATTACCTAAAAGTAGTGTGAAATTGAGGATGCTGGCCCAGTTCAAGGTCACCTGAGGGATGACGTCATCGAGGTCAATGACCTCACCGATGACGTCATCGATGACGTCATCGATGACGCAATCGATGACGTCATCACTAATGACGTCATTTCGATGACGTCACACCCATGACGTCACAGAAATGACGTGCTGATGACGTCATCACCCCTTACGTCATCAAAACGACGTCACCGACGCCACTAAGGTCAAGGTCACGCAGAAACTTAAAATGTTTTGACACTTTTGCCGTTTCTCGCACTACGCTCCGAGTTTCAGTCCGAGTCCCCGTGACCTTGACCATTTGGAGCGAATATTGGACGAGAAACGGCAAAAGTGCCAAGTTAAACCCGAGTTTCTGACATGACTCTGCCTAAATGGGCAATCGGTAATCCCTCAGGTGACCTTGAACTAGCACAACACCCCCAATTTCATATTACTGTGACCTTGAAAACTTAACAACGGAGCGCCGACACCGATGCGCACCCCACGACAGCCACCGAGTGACTGACTGTCAGGCTCTGTGTATGCTAGGTATATCGGCTTGAGAGACTAAGACTCTAAACTGTCAGGAATGGGAGTAACTAACTGAATTTTGCAAGGAAAAGTCATTTCATCCAATATTTTAAACAAATCCTCATCAGTAAAACTGACATTAGTCTGTTTTGTATAAAACTTAGGGTGTCCGCGCAACAGTTTGCGCCACTTAGCTAAAGTTGAAACTCTCTTAACTTTCAGTGGTGGACAGTGAGCAACTAATAAAGTCTTAACACGGCTAAGTTTCTTACCTAAAGCGTCCCGCGACATGGCTTCCCCTCACAAAAGTCCGCACAATACTGAGAGACTGCTTGTAGCGCATGAGTCAAGGGAAAAGAGGTGGGGGAAACAGCAGGAGTGGGGGAAGGTCACAGTGGCGGGGGAAGGTGAGGTGGTACGCTGGAGTTTCGCATCACTTCACCATGAGCTGTCCTACAGTCAACACACTGTTCTCTTGGCCCGAGTTGGCACTAGAAGAAACATTTCTGTACAGCTTAGGCTGTGAGAGCCGAGGAAGCAAAGTCAAAGTGGAAATTGTGTTAAACTCCAAGATGAAGAGTCTCCTAAATAAACTAATTGTATCCTTGCAATCTCCTATAACTTTAGAGAAATACCACTTTATTAAGCGACACCTTATACTTTGGCAAAACGAAGCAGAAATGGAAAAGATTACAGTAAAATTAATTTAACTTAAAACTTGGACTGGACACTCATGGCGATACCACGTGGCGTGCAAACGCCACCCTAAACATTACAAGTTAGGTTATTGAGCACCTCTGGTACGATAACCGATGTGCTAGAGTTAAAGTGTGATGACCTTGAGTCAAAACACTGAAATACTACAAGTCGATATCGTCCCAGAGTCAAAGTGTAGTGACCTACATTCAGAACTTGTAAAATTACTTACATATAGAGAGCTAGAGAACAGCGAGGCGCACCGCATGGAAGCCGGAGACATACTGGCGAAGCGGTGTTGTGCAGCCTAGGGACCCAGTTGTGGTGGGGGTATAGCCAACACTTAGAGTACAAGTGTTGTGGGTGACCTTGACCCACTTAACTTACCTCGACCCCCCCCCCCCGACAAAAAGTGCGAGCCCCCCCCCGACAAAAAGTGCGAGCCCCCCCCCCCCCCCCCCCCCCCCGACAAAAAGTGCGAGCCCCCCCACCCCCACCCCCTCCCCCACCCCTGATACCCTGGGCGTGGCAGCCCCGGTGGGGATATAAGGGGGCCCAGCCAGAGCCGGCTCGCAGTCCGCTCCCGCGCGTTGAACGTGAACGATCGGGACGGACCGCCATAGGCATCACTAAACATTGAATGGCGCCTTCAGTGTTTAGCGAAGTCTACTCTAACTTTAAGACATGTATTAGTTGTAAGATATTGCGCTTGCGTTTGGGTATTGCGAATTGTTTTATATGAGAGTGTTTTACTTGTACCTTATGTCTCCTGTGTGTCTTTTATCCTTTGTGTCTTGTTTGTTATATGTGTTTAACGTGTATGTGCTTGTTCCAGCATTGACTACGTTGAGCTCAATTGTGTGTTGTAAGTGTGTTATATTTTTCTAAATTGTATACGCTTGTTGTAGCATTTCCCCCTTGAGCTTTTGCAATGCTCAAAGTAAATCGTAAAGACAGGGAACGGGAGTAGGCCCCCGTGTAAAGTTACTTTTGTATAATTGTTAGGCTCCTCTCATGCATGCTTTAATGCGGCTGAGAAATAGGAGCGTCCGTTTGTACGCCTATATGGGGGTAATAAGCCGATGGCCTCTGCACTCGGATCGAGGACGTAAGCCACTAGGGTGTCCTCAGTTAGTTTCCCTTCTGGAAACTCAAAATTATGTAAATGAAACTTTGTTAGCTATTTGTGTTTTTTTTTGTCCCCAAGGCCCCCGAACATTCGTGGTTCGCCATGGATGTACGGGGGCCGAAATTTTTTAATGTCCGTGTGGCCTTGACCCACATAGGACTTGTAAAAATTTACTGCATTGCTAAATTAAAAATATTAAAGATAGGGTTACGGGAGTAGGCCCCCGTGTAAAGCCACTTTTTTTTATAATTGTTAGGCTCCTCTCATGCATGCTTCAATGCGGCTGAGAAATAGGAGGTGGTCCGTTTGTACGCTTATACGGGGGTAATGAGCCGATGGCCTCTGCACTCGGACCGAGGACGTAAGCCACTAGGGCGTCCTCAATTTCTTTCAAAATTATGTAAATGACATTTCGTTAGCTATTGGAAAAGTTATTAGTTGGAAATGCAGTAAATGTTTACAAGTCTCGCGTGGCGAAGGGTACACGACATTGGATGTTGCCTTGTTGTCATAGTTGGGTCTCTTCGGAGGCTACAGCGATGACAACCCAAGTGCCCCACACCCCCATAGGGGGGTGTGGGGCTTAATTTTTTTAAAGTTTTTTCGTGACCTTGACCTAAATATAAAAGTTTTCAAAATCTTTTACAGTCAGATCTTATTAACACAGTTTATATATATATAGAGGTCTTTTAAAAGTTAACAGTTAGGTATTAGTAACGCACGTTTGGAATTGTTTATAGTTGGGTCTCTTGGGAGGCTTCAGCGATGGCAACATAAATGTCCCAAGTGGGGCTTATTTTTTGAAAAAGTGCGAGCCCCCCCCCCCCCCGACAAAAAGTGCGAACCCCCCCCCCCCCGACAAAAAGTGCGAACCCCCCCCCCCCCGACAAAAAGTGCGAACCCCCCCCCCTCCCCCACCCCTGATATCCTGGGCGTGGCGGCCCCGGTGGGGATATAAGGCGGCCGGGTGGCATGCACTTCTCATTCCTGTCCAGGTTCCCGTACCGGACGGTCCTCTCTCGCTCCTGAGATTTTGTTTAGTTATTTCAATCTTCTTTTCATACTTACTCTTTTCATATTTACTCTTCATTTATTCGCTTCATCAAGATGGGTCTTAAGCTCAAGAATTACCCACCAGCTTCTTCAACCTCGGCCAACACGCCTCAGCCCTCATCGTCCTCCGCTCCGATCCTAGAATACCTCATGACAGCGCAGATTCTGAGCTGCCTGACGATGCCGCCGCCGCCGCCGCCACCGCAGCCTGCCTCGATGCCCAGCCTCTCACCATTGCCACCAACATTGCAAGAGGTTGACACACCTGCAGCATCGGAAGAGACTGGCGCACCTGCAGCTTCGGAAGAGGTTGGCGCACCTGCGGCATCATCAAAAAACCCCAGCGGACGAGTCCTGATAGCCTCTCCTGCACTCTCGCTGCTATCAGACTCGGGATCGGAGTCTGCGGTGTTTCAAGAGGCGTCAAGGTCGAGGATAACCCCCTATAGCCGCACAAAGAAAATCCTATCCTACACCAAATCACAATGTCCCTCACCCATATCCCCCATGCCATCTACACCAACCAAAGCACCCCGTAAATCCATCTTTTCCCCTGAACTTCCCTCCATAGACCTAACACGCTCTCCTACCCCACCCAAAATTGTTTTCTCCATTCCTTTTGACCAATCTTTGCCTCTTCCACCCCCTTCCACCCCTATTTCTTCTAGCCAGCCTAATTCGGAGAAGCTCCAAAACACTAAGAGTCCAACACAAAAGAAACGTAATCGTGTTAAATGCCCTGCTGGCAAGCGTGATAAATGCGATTATGTTTGGTTTAGCAGAGAGGCTGTGGTTCTTTGTTGTCCGAGTTTTGCTCTTCCAGAAAAAGATCGTTGCCAACGACACTTGAATAAGAAAATCAAAATTCCGACACCAAAGCCCTATAGCCTTAATATTATGCCTGAAAAGTCCAAGTTCAAACACCCCAACAGTCCGCAGAAGCTGAAAATTAATAGGCTCAAGAGGGACAAAAAATATTATTTCATTGTTCAAGCTTATGGAGCATTTAACATAAATGTGCAAATCATTCTAAAAGGTGATGGCCGCCTTCATAGAATGAAAGTACCACCTGCGATGGTACAAAGAGAATTTTTTGTCCCCGGGGCTTATTTAATTCGAAGAAAAGGATGCCTATCTGTTTGGGAAATGGACTAGGACATGGGCTCACCAAAAAATCAAAATTGTTAGGTTGTGTTGGACAATATTTAAAAGTCTTTTTCCAAATTATTTTTCCAAATTTAGTCTTAACCCTCTTAAAGTAAGGGAGAGGGGTATTATACAAGTCAAGTAATAAAAAAAAAAAACACTTGACTTGTATAATACTTTAACCTGGCGGTGATGTAAAGTCACTGGGACAATCTCAAACCGTGTCCTTGAGGGTGAAGACTGAGTTACAAAAATCTTTAACAAATAAAAAACTTACCTCCAAACGCTTGTAGCTTGCTACAAGTGTTTGGAGGTAAAAATTTTTTAAAGTTTGAATGACCTTGACCCACATAAATTACTGTTTAAAGTAAACTGCTAACCTTACAACTTATGTCGTGTATCACGTGATACCCCCCACTCTAACGCTTTTAATAAGCTTGTATGAGCCGTTCATTTGCTTCAGTCCGTTCCTATGCTCTGTGGTAAACATGTCACAGTACAATAACAAAGGTGGAGACTTCTTGATAAATGAACACAATGCTTGGGAAGTGCTAAACCGGCATAGAATGGAAGTTGAGTGTTGTATAAGACGAGATGGGTCTACATTTTATCTATGTATTATAAACAAACAAACCCACAAGTATGAACACTGGACAAAAATTAATTATAACAACATAGATGAGCTGTTTGCTTGGGTTTTTGAGGTGTGTAAAGTTATTCAAGAAACCAAAATGATGGGTGTGCTAAAGGTATGTAAAACCGATGACCGCGAGGACTAAGGGAAAGTTAGTGGAAGTCCTTAAGCTATCCCCCCCCCTCCCTCACCCCGGGGTTACCCCCACCACTAAAAATGGGTATATATAGGAGTGGTGATCAACCGTCTTCTCATTCTGCTTTACACTGTTTAGCTGAATACTACCATGTCAGCCATGAACATTCCAGCCTCTACCTCTGGCCCGACCGCATCCAACTCTGGCTCAAGCTCTGGACCGATCCGGCGGGGCCGCCTGTCAAAGAGTCGCGTTCGGTTCTTCGGATTCACTCCGAGCAAGACGGAGTTGTGCAGCAGTGGGGCCTCCAGAAGAGAGTCTAGCTTGTATGAAGAACTCCAGCAGGTAGTGCCAGGTGTAGTGGTTGGTGCATCTTCACAGGAAGACACTGTTAGAGCTGCTATAAGATATATTAAAGGTTGTAACGTATTGATAGAGGAAAAGGACAGGTTGTTAGAGGAAAAGAAGAGGTTGTTGGAGAGTGCACACAGTGAAATACTTTTGATCCGGAAAGAATGGGAAAAACTAATTATGAAGTGTGACAGATTGTTAGATGATAGTGATGATAGTGAGGATGAGAGTGGATAGGTGTGGGTAAAGACTCGGACTGGGACTTGCGTGTTTGTATGAATGTGTGTGTATGCGGAATACAGAGCGGGGGATAGATCACTCTGTGGCAATGGACTAACATGCCACTTAGTGATCTATCCCCCGTTCTGGTAATGTTTTTGGATGGCCTTGACCCACTTTACCAAGGCTAGCTAGTACCCCCACCACTGATAAGTGTATATATACGGGTATTAACGTGCAGTTTGGTTATTCTGCTTTGTACCGCTTAGCTGAATACAGCACTGTAACATGGCTTTCAACTCCAAAACTTCTCAGGCTTCCTCTTCTTCTTCAAGAAGGCGTGCTGCCAACGTTCTGCCTGCTACTCGTGGACCTGCTCGACCATTCCACAGCATAACTGTTGCTCGGGCAAACGCCTGCAAAGCTCCGATGCTACGGACCTTGCTGGAGGTAAGCCAAGACGGACAAGGCTTGCTCAGTCCTGGTCAACGGCAGGAGCAAGAAAGGCGTATGGCGTACTTCAGGCTGCAGGGTGTAGTTCCCAGCTTGAAGTTAGGCGATCCGAGAGTAGCAAGCATCAACGAGGCAGCGGACTACATATCACATCTTCACAGTGTTTTAGAAGTAAAGGACCAACAAATTGAAAACTTAAAAGAACAATTGAAACAATTTAACTTTAATCCTGTGGAGTTTGTGGAAGCAGTGATGAGTGATAGTGATGATGAAGGAACTGAATATATATTGGGTATGTAATGAAAGACTTGGACATGGACATGTGTGTGTGTGTGTGTGTGTGTGTGTGTGTGTGTGTGTGTGTGTGTGTGTGTGTGTGTGTGTGTGTGTGTGTGTGTGTGTGTGTGTGTGTGTGTGTGTGTGTGTGTGTGTGTGTGTGTGTAGAATACAGAGCGGGGGATAGACTACTTTGCGGCAATGGACTAGCATGCTGCTTAGTGGTCTATCCCCCGCTCAAAGGGTAGCATTGGATGACCTTGACCCACTTTACAGCAAGGACAACCGGTTAACTGGTATAAAAGAGGGGGTCTATACATCTCGACTTCATTCTGCTTTGGACCTTCCAGTGGAACGCTAGAAACAATGAGTGGATCGCTGCTTGGTGCTAACTTGGACAGGTATTCTGTGATGGTACACTATGAAGATTGTAGAGACATGTTGACGGCTGTGTATGATTGTTTGGTGAGAAAAATCTTTCAAGAAAACTGCCAATTTATGTTAGCGTGGAAAAGAAACTTGTTTGTTGATGGTCATGCTACAATGCAAAGCATGAACCACCTTCATGTGTTAAAAGTAGGACATCATAATTTTGACGAACTGGACGATATGTTTAGGGAGCTGGAGTGTTTGATACATCAGGAATGTAAACCATGTGAAATTGAAATTTTTAAATTGGATATGGAATTAGAATAAAATGTGTTAAACAGGACTTGGACTTGGACTTGATTGAGGTTTTGTAGAACAGAGCGGGGGATAGATCACTTTGCGGCAATGGACTAGCATGCTGCTTAGTGGTCTATCCCCCGCTCAAAGGGTATCTTTACGTGACCTTGACCCACATAAATTGTATAGTTGGTGGGGGTATAAAAAGGGTAAGCAAATTGGATGGATACAACACTTCCATACCATGGCTCCACTTGACAACACCGTGTTCCATCGCAACAGAATTGTCTCTATTCTGGAGGTAATACCTCTAGAAATTATAGAAGTAGAGGACCAACTACCTGCGGTTGATCAAGAAGAGGAGGAGGAAGAGATAATGGATATTGAAACGGACTCTGACGAAGCTGGTTCAACGGACAATGAAGTGGACTTGCACGCCTACGAAACATTAGAGTCGTCATCTGAGTCGGAAATGGAATTCCAATTGGAAATCGAAGAAGAAGAACAAGAACAAGACACTCCCCATCGTCCAATGGATAGGATGTTAGTTGCCAGAAGAATTATGTATTGTCATCGCTGCCTATTCCGTGATGAGGATGATTCCGACTCTGATGGTGATGTTTCACCCTTGTAAAAAGTTTAAACAAAAAGTTAAAAAAAGAATGTGAGCGGGGGATAGAGCACTTTGTAGTAAATGATGCTGCTTAGTGCTCTATCCCCCGCTCAAAATAATAATTCCAAATGACCTTGACCTACATAAACTTGCTCAAACAGACGTCTTTGAAAAAACTTGTACAAATTATTGAATCTAGACCAAATATCATCAATTTATCAAGCCTACTGATAAATGTATTACAAACGGTTGTGTAAAGGCTAAATTTAGCACATGAGTGATAACCTGTTTCCATATGACGTCACTTTCCCCACCTATCTGCCTCGGATATAAAGGGTCCCTGTGGAGTGCGCTGCTCATTATTGCGTGGACATTCACAGAGTGTACATTCAAAGCCAAACTGTTTGAAATGGCTCTTTGCGACATTTGTGGGGAAATCTTTCAAGACGAAGATCTTTTCACCATACACAGAGAATTACATGAAGACGAAGATAGAAAAGAAGATATTACCATGGATGAAATAGACTTAGACTCAATTGACCGGTTTTTGGAAGAGCACCAGAAGCAGACGGACTACTGGGACAGCTATCTACAGCAAATGCAAAGAAAAAGACCTAGTGTGATCCAATTTGCTGGTGCTGGACCATCTACTGCTAGAAGACCTTTTGAAGAAGAAGACACTGAAGAAGAGGACACTGAAGAAGAACTGGAAGATGTGAAACAACTGCGCACCACGGCCTTGCCAGGACGAGTTGTAACACATTTCAAAATTAATAATGTTCAATTGGAATTGGAAACATTTATAACCCAGGCTAAGGAACTTGTTGGTCAAACCTTGAGGGAAGAACTACAAAGATTAAATTTTATTAAATTTGGAATGGTGTTAGAGGCTATGTTTAACAATACTGATGGTGAAACAGCATTGAGAGCGTTCATTACCAAAAACCGAACCCTTACCTTCACCTCCAACATCGATGATATTATTGAAGAATGCTTGGAAGAACTTATAACAAAACTTCAAGAACATGAAGGAAGAGGATCTGGATGGACTTTGTCATCAATTGAAGGTATGGATGTAAGGGTTCACAAGCATGGATATGGTTTAAGGGGTAGTAGTTTTATCCCTCTACCAAAGAAAATCCAAAACACTAAATCGTGTAGGAATGTGCAAAATGAAGGTAATGAATGTTTCAAGTATGCAATGTTAACCAAGTATGTTAAAGATCATCCTGAAAGAGTTGGTAGAGAATATTACGAAAATGAACACCGCTACAACTTTCAAGGTCTCACCTATCCAGTTACCTTGAAAGACATTGGCAAATTTGAAAAGAAAAATCCTGGCGTTTCAGTCAATGTTTTTGGTCTGGATGATTCGAACAACGTTTATCCTTTGCGGGTAGTAAAAGTTGAACAGAGAAACCACACGGATTTGCTATTGATAACTAAGGGTGAAATTTCCCATTATGTATGGATAATGGACTTTGTAGCCTTGGTATGGAATCAATTATCAAAACATAAACGTAGGTTAACAGTGTGTAAAAGATGTTTCTGTTTCACATATAAAGAACTAAGACGTGGAGGATCTGAATGGATGACGGAACATAAAAGACTCTGTAACGAGAATTATGAAGTGAAGGTTAGTCTGCCACCACCATCTCGAGCGTTTATCCAATTCAACAAAACAATCCACCAATATCGTATTCCACTGGTCATCTACGCAGATTTTGAATCTACGTTAGTACCACAGGAGCTGCCGGACGGTGAAGTGACTAGAAGAACAAAATATCAGTTGCATCAACCCAACAGTTTTTGTCTACTAGTGAAATCAACCTTGTCTGAGAACCAATTGCAAGACTATGGTTTAACATCCACTCCAATACTCTACCGTGGGGAAGAAGCCGCTAAGTATTTTGTAGACCTGTTGTATGACATTGCTGAAAAGGTGCAACGCTTATACGGCAATGTTGTACCTATGGAACCTTTGAATGAGAATCAACAAGAAGAATATAATCTGACATCAAGATGTTATCTATGCGAGAAGAGCTTCAGTGAAGAAAATCCAAAAGTTAGAGATCACGATCACCTGACAGGTTTATACAGAGGAGCTGCTTGTAATTCATGCAATATAAATTACAAACTGCCCCACTTTATCCCTGTCGTGTTACACAATCTTAGCGGCTACGACTCCCACTTCATTATTCCAGAGTTAGGAAGAGATAATGGTAGAATTGATGTTCTTGCTACAACATTGGAAAAGTATATCAGTTTCTCAAAAACAGTAGGTAAAATTAAACTTCGCTTTGTAGACTCTTATAGATTTATGGCTTCTAGTTTGAGCAGATTGTCTGAGAATCTACGAAGAGAAGACCTAAAAGAAACCAGCAAGATTGTACCTGAAGATAAATTGGACTAAGTATTACGTAAAGGAGTGTTCCCCTACGATTACATAACTTCTACAGAAAAATTTGAAGAAACCAGTCTACCGCCGATTGAAGCCTTCAACAGCAAATTAAACGAAAGTGAAATCTCCGTTGAAGACTACAATCATGCATGTAATGTTTGGAACCAACTAAACATTCAAACCTTAGGGGAATATTCTGACTTTTATATAAAATTGGACGTAACTCTGCTGTGCGATGTGATGGAAGAATTCAGAAACACCTGCTTCTCCGCCTATGGACTGGACCCTCTACATTCGTACACATCTCCAGGATTAGCATGGCAAGCTATGCTAAAGTCAACCAACTGTCGACTGGAACTTCTAACGGATATTGATATGGTGCTCATGATGGAATCTGGTGTACGGGGCGGTTTGACACAAGCTGTAACACGTCATGTCAAAGCCAACAACAAGTACATCCCCGGCTTCGACGAGCAACAACCATCGGTCTACCTCGGCTACTTTGATGCAAACAACCTTTATGGTTGGGCAATGTCAAATCCGCTTCCCTACGCTGACTTCAAGTGGATCGACCCGGCCACCATCGGAGACATCTCACAGATTCCAAAGGATGGTCCAAAAGGCTATATTTTGGACTGTGATTTTGAATACCCGGAGCACCTTCATGACCATCACTACGACTTGCCTCTCCTAGCCAAGACTGAAGTTTCGCCGACAGGAAGATGGCCAAAATTGATGATGACCTTGGAGAATAAAGATCGCTATGTGGCTCACTACTGGGTAGTTCAACAGGCTCTTGAATTGGGTCTACGTATAGTGAGAATTCATAGAGCAATTGAATTCACCCAGTCTTGTTGGTTGAAACCATACATTGATTCCAACACTACAAGAAGAGCTGCAGCAACAACAGCATTTGAAAAGGACTTCTATAAATTAATGAACAACGCCATCTTTGGGAAGACCTTGGAGAACAAAAGAAAACATAAAAATGTAAAATTAGTGAGTGATCCTAGAAAATTGGAAAAATTAGTGCAAAAACCAAATTTCGGAACATCCATGATTATAAACGAAAATCTAGTCGCTGTCAGTATGAAGAAAACAACAATAGTCATGGACCGTCCGTTATACATAGGTATGTCGATTTTGGATATAAGTAAAACCCTGATGTATGATTTCCATTATAACAAAATGGTTAAACATTACGGAAGGGAAAACATTGGAGTCGCATACATGGATACGGACGCGTTTATCTACTGGATAAAGACTTTGGACATGTATGAAGACCTAAGGACTTTTCCATACAAAGAAGATTTCGATTTTTCTGACTATCCGAAGAACCATCCAAATTTTAATGAAAAATATAAAAAAGTAATTGGAAAATTCAAAGATGAAGCAAATGGAATGCCTTTAGAAGAAATAGTGGCGCTGATGGCGAAATTGTATTCATTTAAGATGTACCACGAGAACAACACACCGACAGTGAAGAAAGCAAAAGGAGTGAAGACATCTTATTTGAAAAAACACGTGACATTTGACCACTACAAGACTTGTTTGTTTGAAGATACTACGATATCAGCAACATTCAACAATATCCGAAGCTTCAAGCATCAAGTCTACAGTGTCACCGAAATTAAAAAAGCGTTGTCAGCTCGGGATGATAAAAGACACATTATGCCCGACAAAATCCACACTCTTCCTTTTGGCCACTACTCTCTAAACCCTATCAACTAGTAACCTATTCTTCGTCCTTCTACAACTACGACCTTATTCCTTTCTCCTTCCGTAAAAAAATGGGGAACACGGCAAGTCCAACGCCGTGTTCCCCATTTTTTTACACAAGTTTGGATGACCTTGACCCATATAAATGATGTGAATATTTAAAACAACATTCATTGTGATTATACATGTGATACAACAAACATTGAAACCTGCAATATGAAGGACTTGAAGCAACAAATTGTCAACGAACTTCATAAACCTGCAAGAAGAAAGTTTCCACGAAGAAATACGGTGATAAAAGGAATTAATGATTTATATCAAGCGGATTTAATCGAAATGATTCCTTATAGCAAACAAAATAAAGGATATAAATACATATTGACTGTTATTAACTGTTTTTCAAAAATGGCAGATGCTTTACCACTAAAAGATAAAAGTGGCAAAAGTGTTACAAAAGCAATGGAAACAGCTATACAAAGAGACAAACATACTATTAAACATTTACAAACAGATGATGGAAAAGAATATTTTAATAAGGAATTTGCAAATTTAATGAAAAAACACAATATAAACCATTACTCAACCAATTCAGAGGTAAAAGCTTCAATAATCGAAAGATTCAACAGAACTTTAAAAAGTGCAATGTATAAAATGTTTTCCAACAGAGGATCGCACATATGGATTGATATGTTACCAAAACTTATAAACGATTACAATAACAAATTTCATAGGACTATCGGGATGAAACCAAACCAAGTAACTAGTAAAAATGAAAACCTTGTATTAAAACGTATAAAAACGAATACTAAACCAAAAGTTGAAAAACTAAAGCCTAAAAAATTTAATGTGGGTGATAAAGTGCGAATAAGTAAATATAAAGGTGTATTCAGTAAAAGATACCTGCCAAATTGGACCAATGAGGTTTTTACTGTATTCAAAGTACAACCTACAGTACCTGAGACATATATTTTAAAAGATAATAAAGGACAATTGCTTGAAGGAGGGTTTTATGGACATGAAATGTTAAAATCAACAGTAGGCGATGTATATTTAGTTGAAAAGGTGTTGCAACGGAAAAAAGATAAGGTCAAAGTACGATGGTTAGGATTTAATAAGACGGAAGATTCTTGGATACCTAAAAAGGATTTGATATAACGATAGAGAATCATTTTAGGTTGAACCATTACAAAGGATGGAGATAGTACCACAAAAAGAGAGTTTTACTATTAATAATATAGATGAACTCACAGTGGATAATTCAGAATTCAATAGTGGGAAACATGGCAATTTGTTACCAAACACCGTTCGTTGTCTGGTTACCGGACCTTCCAACTGTGGAAAAACTAATGTAGTATTCAATTTGATTACAAACCCTAAAGGATTACGATTTAACAATCTATATGTATTTTCAAAATCACTTCAACAACCAAAGTATCAATTATTGGAAAAGATACTGACTAATGTGCCTGAAGTTAAATATTTAAAGTTTAATGCAAGCGAGAGTGTCATGCAGCCACAAGAAGCTAAACCATTCTCCGTGTTTATATTCGACGATGTATCTTGTGAAAACCAAAACACAATAAGGAATTACTTCGCTATGGGTCGACATAACAACATAGATAGCATTTATATTGGCCAAACTTACAGCAAAATACCTAAACAACTCATTAGAGACAATGCAAACATGTTAATTGTATTTAAACAGGACGAAACCAACCTAAAACATATATATTTTGATCATGTAAATGCGGATATGACATTTGAACGATTTAAAGAGTTGTGTGGAAAGGCTTGGGCTGAAAAGTATGGGTTCCTAACAATTATGAAGGAACAACCGCTAAACAATGGTCGATACAGGATAGGATTTGATAAATTTATATTAATACATTAAACGCGGTATAACACATTCATTGTTGTACAACACGTCTTGCTACAAACATGGTTAACCAAGAAAAATTAGTAAAAGAAATAAAATCACTTAGTGATTCTATTCGGGCTAAAAACAGAGCATTGAAACTAGGTATTAGCGAGAGGGAGAAATTCCTTGAATCTACTTTTAAACCTATTACTGAACCCTTGAAACAATTAAACAAAAAATTTGCTAAACCTGTATTGGAAGGAGATGCGATTGCACCTATTACGAAGTTTGAAAGAGAAAATGTAAAATCAGAAGAGTTTAGTGATGAAGACCTGGAATCCTCTACGTATAGTGGTTTTACCGGTGGAGAACCCGAAAGAGAGCTAGAATCACCGGACTATAGTGGAATAAAAGAATTATATGAAGTAAAAGCCAAAAGAGGACATGAAGTTGTATCAACTGCTAGTGAAGAGGAAAAAGAAGAAGAGACAAGGGAAGGTCCGTCAAACATAAGCTTGTTGGGTGAAAACATTCATAACAAAGGACCTTTAGGAAGGAAATACATGGTAAAAATGTTACTCGGAACAATTCCTAATAAGAATTACCATAGTTATGGAGCGAGATTAACAGAAGACGGTTTAATGATAGGTAATAGCCCGTTAAACGTTGACGAACATGATAATATTGTCATTGGTGATCAAAGATATAAGGGCACAAAAGGATTATTTGAATTATTATTTGAAAATAAGCCTTCAGTATCGTTAGTGAAAGAAAAAGACATGGAAGCATATAAAAATATTTTGGAACAGACAAATGCATATAGGAGAAAGTATTTACCTGACCAACCTCCTTTTAGATCTAAGTCTGTAAAATATAAAGAATTTGTATCCAAGTTAATACCAACTAGAAGACAAACAATGCCGTTAACACAAAGAAAACCTGTAAAACGAAGATTTATGGCATCCACTTTGGATGTAAGTGCTCAGGAACGAAGAAAAAGAAGTAAGTCCGTTACAGGTACAGGTTTAATGAAGAAATTATATAACACAAATGTGATTTATTATAATAACATCAATAAATTGGTGGATAGAATGAAACTAATACATGAAGCTAAAGAAGCGGGTCATACTGGATTGGAAAACGAATGGGTGGCTTTAGTGGATGAACTCCGAAACCGTGGGGTAATCTCATAAAAATGCGTTACTCCTTAGAGTACTATTCAGTTGCACCATGAGTGTTGACAAGTTCGGACGTTACTCCTCGGATGGGTTATATTATGCGAATAATTTAAAAAGAAGTGCTGGTTTACCACAAACACCTGATGGAGATTATGATATGAGTAATAAAAGGTTAAAAAACATAAAAGATCCTTCGGATGAAAACGATGCAATAAACTTAAAAATATTAAAGGAAAAGATATCGCCAACATTAAAACTACAAAATAACACATATGACGCGGAAGATCATAGAATTATCAACGTTGGTAAACCAAATGAAAATGGTGATGCGATAAACAAAGGTTATTTGTCATCTGAATTAAAAAATACGTTAAAATTCAATGGGAAAACGTATAGTGCCAACAATAAACGTATATCCAACGTAGATGACCCTAAAGATGCAAAAGACAGCGTAAATAGACGCTATTTACATTCTTTGATACCTGAAAAGACAAAAGATGGATTTTCTTTTTATAAATTTGTTATTAATGATATAGGCTATCCAAAAACTGAAAACGATGCTGTAAATCTAAAATATATTAAAGATCATTGCATCATACGTGATGTAGGGGTTATAGATTGTTTTAATAATTGTTTAGCAAATGTTAAAGATGGTTCGGCGCCATCAGATGGTGCAACAGTGGGTCAAATGATGGAAACCTTAAAACAAGAAACAACCTCTTTTGTAAAACAAGATCAAGTAGTATCGAAGCAAGGGGATGAATTTGTTCAAGGTAATGAAAAATTTAATTTATTAACATACAAAAATGATGCTTGGGATTGCATGGATAAAAAGTTATCAAATATGGGATGGGGTTATGAAAAACATGATGCAGCTGCTTTATCACAAACCGTACATCTAGATCCAGATAAATATTTTAGATGGTTTACATGTAATAATAGAGTGATAAGAGACTTGGGACAAGGAAGAGAAGCAAATGATGCTGCAACTGTAGGACAGACCATTACAACATCATTAAAGGATAGTAAAGTGTATGATTGTAATAATAAACGTATAACAAACCTTAAAGACCCTGAACATGTAGATAATGCTGTCACTGTTAGTTTTCTTGTAAAAGTTTTAGGTAATGCGATATTTGATTTACACAATCATTTCACACCGGAAGTTCTTCGAGGAGGGCCAGGTCATAAAATTTGGGATGAAGCCTCGAGAGGTGGTTGGATTAAACGGGAAATTTTTAAAAAGTACTTTATTCACCCTAATACACAACAGTTTAGATCATCAAATTGGGGTGATATTGATATTTAATAAAAGAACACAATAAACAACTTCATTTATTTCCAACTCGTCATAGAGTTAACACATGAGTTGCACATTGCGATTATAAAAGGACAATAATGACGTTCAAGTACATCAGTCCATATCGAGACACTGCAAGGAAAGGAGGTGGGATCACGTCCACAGCGGTTTCTCTGTTAAGTAAAGCTTTAAAACAAATTCCAGTAGGATCCATAGTAAATAGAGCAATAGACGCATTACCATACGAATTTCATATACCAGGAGGTTATCAGTATTGCGGACCAGGAACTAAATTGAAAAAACGACTGGAAAGAGGCGATCCTGGCATAAACAAGTTAGATCAGGCTTGTAAAGAACACGATATCGCATATTCCACGTTTGCCGATTCAAAAAATAGATCAATAGCTGACAAAAAGCTTGCGGACATAGCTTGGCAACGAGTAAAATCAAGTGACGCTAGCATAGCAGAAAAAGCAGCAGCTTTAGCAGTAACAGCAGGTATGAAGGCTAAAACAGCAGTAGGAGGTGGAAGAAGGAGGAGAAAGAGAGTAAAAAGGAGGTCAACCACAAGAAAACATGGAGGAAATATAAAAAGAAGACGACGATCTACAAGAAAAAGCAGGAAGAAGCCCACCGTGTGGTCAATGGTAAAAAACGGGGCAGGTCTTTACCTAAGACCTTATCGTGCATATTAAATGAAAGAAATCAATTGGTCATACCACATAAAGCATTAACCAATATTGAATTATTTAAATATATTTCCTGTTTAAAAATACCATTTTTTCGCGGTGTGTTTATGAAAGACAGTTTACCAAAGAAAATGTGGCAAAATGAGACTGGAATTGTAAATTTGGATAATACTGAAGGGCCTGGCACCCATTGGGTTTGTTATAAGAAACTAAATAACAATGTATATTATTTTGATAGTTTCGGTAATTTGCCACCACCAAAAGAACTTCAAAATTACTTTAAATCTGCTAAAAACATATATTATAACTATAAAAGAGAACAACCTGATAATACTTCAATATGCGGCCATTTATGTTTGGAATTTCTAGCTAAAAGTATCAGTCACTATTGAGATGTCTTCCTATACGGTATCATTAACAGGAAAATCGTCCACTTTACGAAGTATCCTTTTTCCAGCGTTACGCTTGCAAAAAGGAAGGTTTTGGGAGGCGGCACTATTGGATTTTACAACGTACAACTCTATTCCCAATGTTACGGAAGGTAAAAATAACATATTGCATTATTATAAGGGAAAGGATGCCGGTGGAAAATTTACAGACTTACAAGAGTGCAGGTTACCCACAGGTTCTTATGAAATTGATCATATAAATGAATTTTTGCAAACTAAAATGGGAAAAGACAATATAACATTAAAAGGTAATAATAATACGATGAAAGCTGAAATTACTTCCAAATATTATATAGATTTCACTCAACCAAACTCAATTGGTGATTTATTAGGATTTTCCAACGATGGGCCTGTATTAGAACCAGATGTAACACATTCCGGTAAGAAAACAGTAACAATATTAAAAGTCAATAGTATAGACATAACTTGTAACATTATACAAGGTGCTTACAGGGACGGGGCTAACACCCACATCATACATACTTTTTACCCAAGTGTACCACCTGGATTTAAAATTGTTGAAAAGCCACAAAACCTGGTATATCTACCGTTGAACACCACTTTCATTTCAGACATCGTGTTGAGCGTATTGGATCAAGACGGTAACTTGGTAGACTTCAGAGAAGAGCCTATTACGATTAGATTACATTTAAAATCGACACTTTAATACAAAACCATGGGTTTAACATTTAAAAGCGAACAACCTACGGGAAACCGCATTAGTAGCTCTTCAGCTGTGGAGGAGTTAACACGCGAGAACATTCGTTTCTTAGAGAGAATTGGATTAAAATTAACCGAGTATGGATATACTGGATATAGCGCAGGGTCCAACATTCGACGAAACCCTATGGGAAAAAGAATATCACACCCACAACCCTTACACTTCATCGAAATTAAACAATAACGATGAAATTCGTATTCCCATACAAAATCAAGACATTTACACACTACCATGTGAAAGTTACTTGTATATTGAAGGACAAGTTACTAAAAAGGACGGTACTACTGTTGGTACAACAGTTCCATTTATAAATAATCCTATGGCTTTCCTATTTGATGAAATTAGATATGAAATATCAGGTGTAACAGTTGATTCCACTAAAAAAGTAGGTATTACGACAACTTTAAAAGGATTAACATCTATAACACCCAATGAAACCAATTTACTTAAACCTGCCGGATGGGTATTACCTACGATTGACACGATCACTCCAAATCCAAATGGATATTTTGATTTTCATATTCCATTACGTTTGCTGCTTGGTTTTGCTGAAGATTATAGGAAAATAATATTAAACGTTAAACAAGAATTAGTTTTGTTGAGATCTTCTAACGATAAAGACATTATTAAAGCTGCAGATGCTACTACAGATGCGACTTTAGAATGGAAATTAAAATTAGACAAAATGGTATGGAGAGTTCCACATGTTAAATTGGCTGACGAGCATAGAATGCTACTTTTAAGAAAATTAAAAGCCGATCGTGATATTGTTATTCCATTTAGAAGTTGGGAATTTCATGAGCATCCCAGTTTACCTACTACGGATCGACACACTTGGACTGTTAAAACATCGAATTATGTAGAACGAGCCAGGTATATTATATTTGGTTTACAAACAGGTAGAAGAGACGCCATTACTAAACATGCAGGACAATTTGATCATTGTGACTTGAAAAATATTAAAGTTTATTTAAATTCACAATTCTTTCCATACGACAATTTAAATGTGTCATTCACTAAGAAGAAATACAGTATATTGTACGATATGTACGCGAGATTCAAAAGTTCATATTACGGTAAAACAAATACACCTTTATTACCACCTGACAAATATTTCGATGCCTACCCAATAGTTGTAATCGATTGTTCTAAACAAAATGAATCAGTAAAGTCTTCAAGTGTGGATATAAAAATAGAAATGGAATTCAACGATGCTATACCGGCTAATACAACTGCATACTGTTTAATTCTACATGATAAAATCGTAACATACACACCTTTAACTGGAATTGTTAAAAATGTATTGTAAGAACCGGTTTTGTTTCATTCCGCGAGTATAAAAGCAGAGCGTACAGACCGCTCCTCATCAGTTTGTTGCCTACTGTTGTATGGGTAGCATCGTATTCAATATGGCTTCTCCTAGTGGTACACCTGAAAATGTGGTAGATATTGAGAAGGAGATATCTGAGTTTTTAGATCCTCAAGGTCACCAGGAAGGAGGTGAACAAAACGTTTGCGGACAACTTCACGCCAGTAATAATGTTGAAGAAAAAGGTAAAGGAAGAAAGACTATACAAAAGAGAAAAAGGGATATTGAAGATAATATTTCTCCAAACATATTGAGTGAGGTATTTTTGCGAATATTTTACCCAATCTCTTCCAGTTTGGATAAAAGTGTTTTAATCGGTGTTATGAAATCTACAGATTATTCCCCTACTGTAATTTTAACTCATGGACCCAAAATGATTTTGTTTACGGACAGTGCTTGGGAATCGTTTATGAAACATTTGCATCTACTAGAATGCTATTTAAGTAGTAACATGTTTGGAAGAAAGACAAGAGTAGGACTTTTGGATTCAAATGTGGAAATTGATATCATCAAACAACGTGGTGATCATCAGCTACGGTTTAGAGACACAACAAGACATGATAACAAAATTCAACTTAATCGAGAGGAGTTTTTCATTTTAACTTGTGCTACTGAACCTATAACAAGATACTTGAGACAACTGGTGTTTTCAAGTTCGATTATTAAAGATTATCTGGAAGACACTTTGGACAAACAACCGGACGCACCTATATTATACGGACCTGTGGATACTTCTATATTTAATAGAGTTCCTCATGAAGTACAGATGTGGAGACAATTGGAAAAGTACGCTCAACTACATAAGAAATCAGTAAAACAGGAAGAAGAGGAAGATGGAGGAGAAGAATCAAGTGTTAGTGATGAAAATGAAAATAAGGAAAATATAAAGATGGAAACTTAAATGACAATGGTTAGTTTTTAAAACAATAACCAACATTTTGTGGGGTTAGGCCTATTGGGGACGGTGCCCACGTTAAATATACACCAACGCGCCAACAACTGTACGGCCTGGTATAAAAGTAGTACCTACCGTGGTGTGGAAATCAGTTGACCTCCTGACTTCGTAATGAGCAGACGTGTGACCTTCAAAATGGACAAGGGAGAAGAACAACAAGTAAAGTCCAAGCCTGGTATTATTGAGTTTCAAGCGTTTCGTGGTAATGATGATAGATTCATTATAAAAGAACTTGTGTTTTTGGACATAAATACAAGTGTTCCTTATTCGTTTTTATTTAAACCACCATGTTCTTATTCGTCTTTAACTAGTAAAGCCGCTACTACCAACAGATGGATTTCAAAACACTTCCATCATATCGATTGGTATGATGGTTTTACAAGTTACACGGACTTGTATCACATTATGCATCACTTTTCAGACAAGTTTACCAATATTTACACAAAGGGGCTGGAAAAGAAAAGATGGATCGAAGGATTTACTCATGTTCCGGTTAATGATGTGGAATTGGATAAGAATTATCAATACATGCTGGAAACCATATGTATTTGTACAAAAAGCCCAGAACATGATAAAGATAGACATTGCGCTTTGAAAAATGCCTATAAACTCGCCTCTTACCTTCAAAGTGGGGAATTGGGGAGTGGTGGGGGTAACGGAGAGTATATAAGTGGGGAGCAGACAGGGACCTGGCATGAGTATTACTCGAGATTCCGAGACGACAACATCTCCGAGCAAGAAGACGATCTGTAACCTGACCATGGCATCTCACCAGTTCCTTCAGACTTTGGTCGAGCAGTTCAATGCTCACTCCAAGTCAACAATATTACCTGTAAAGAAGTGCTCGGAACTAAAAGACGAGAAGCACTACATAATCCATGCTATGAAGAAGATGGAGACTACAGTTGGGGAGGCCATCTGCTGCAGTCTCAGCGAGGCACCGTTTACTCCGGGGGATGAACCAAAGTTCCAGGTGTACCTGCCCAAGAGATTCGTCCATCTTCTACAAAACGAGGATCTTCGCTCTATTCAACCCGGGTGTCTATACCTGGTGTCCCACGGCTGCACGGGTAGCAATTCTACAGAGTTGACCATCCACATCGCTGACAAGCAGCAGTGTTAGATTTAAGTTTTAATGTTGTACATATGTTGTTGTTGTAATGTTTTATAAATAAACGAATCATAAAAGACAAAAAAAAAAACAAAAAATGCAACATATCAATATGTGACAGACTTCACGTATTGATATGTTGCATTTTTTTTAAACTTCGCGGGTGACCTTGACCTTTGACCTTTGCATTTCACAATTACCCCCACTACTGTAATTACCCCCACTACCGCACTAGGATTCAAACCTGCTTGGATGCGAAAAACGGTCAGTCTGTTGCCAACTAGCAAACGATGAGCACCTTGTACGAGCTTTGCATACAACGAGTTATAACTCACAAGGACTTGTTCCCAACATGTTTACAAGACAATATCCCACTAACAATAAAAGAAGATGTCAAACGCTACAGGAGGGAAAATACAGGGTATTCGGAATACTCCTGGTATAAGTTCCACGATGGGGAAAAGTTTTGTAGGCCTTGTGGCGAGGCCGCCGTCAGAGACCTTCGGCGATTCGTACAGGATGGTGGTATAAAACAATTCGGATTTCTAGCGCCACTGTTTCGATTTGAAAATTACAAGGACACCTGCGCTATTTGTTCCATTCCATTGTATCGATGGAAAAAGTTTAGAACTGTTTAATTGGATTTTCTATACCCCCACCACTATTACCCCCACCACTTTTCCATGTACCTCCAAGCGCTGTGCCTCGGCTTCATTTCTACTCCAGCAGCCAACCTAGCAACATCAAGATGTCTCTGAACGTTAGTTGCGCAAGTTACGAGGAGGTGAGCATCAAGACTCAGCAGGAGCTAAACGACTTGTACAAGGAGTTGCAGCTGATGGTGGCACGAGGCTACCGTATAAACGTGCAGGTTTACGCTTGCAATATACGGAACACCCGGCAGCCAAAGGAAGAGCCTGGACACTCCTCGACAGCTTCCTCACCGGCGTCGATGAAGACCGAGCCAGACAACTTGGACTACTTCAGCTGACTAGCAGTTGTATTTCTTGTCCTAACCATTGTAGAATATGTATATTTTTTCATTATATTAAAGAAGTAAAAGAGCAAAAACACCTATCTTGTTACTGACATATAAGCTCAGTAACAAGATAGGTTTTTTTAAAACACAATTTGGATGACCTTGAAACTTCCCCCTCCACTGCTTTGTTACCCCCACCACTTGACTATTGGTGTACATGGCACATCGCAATTGGAAACCTCATTCCATCTTCAACAGCCACATCGACAACATCAACAATGGCAAACCTACCAACAGATGAAAGATGTCCTCACGCATGTTGTGACTTCGTCCACGAGTTGGAGAAGAGGATGCAGGAGAGGGCGATAAGAAGAAAGCAGATCCACTCAGAAAATATCATGATAGTCAACGGCTATCTTTTATTGTTCGGCCTTATTATGGTTGTACTTTTCATACTGTATGGCATAGTCACATGTGTCGGCAAGGTTGCAGAAGAAAACGCTCGCCACCATCAATTGGAAAGTTTCAATGTCACTTTGTAGGTTTTCCTTTTTTTTAAAACTTCGTTTGGATGACCTTGAAAATACCCCCACTACTCCACCACACCCCCCACCACTTCACCATGTTCCTGCATGAGCATCACATCAACCGTCATTCCTTGTCCGACAAGCAACCATGGCAGACAACAACACCATCAGCCAAGCTGACTCCACTACTGATGTTGGTACAAGTACGGGTTGGACACTGTCGATCGATAGTGTACACTATTTGGAAACAATTTGCGAACGGATGAAGGAAATACTGCGGGACAACCCTGGAATCATAATACAAATGAATTTAAATTATGATTGGTCCCAAGTCAGAATGCAAGGGGACGATAACAACGGTCAACAATCTCCACAATATTCGCCCATGTCCCCGATCTACCCTTACGGCGAGTCTGACGTCGATGAAGATGAGGCTAATGAGGATGTGGGGGACAACGAGGCTGAAGAGGAGTAACCTTCATTCCTTTTTTTTTAAACCCAAATTGGATGACCTTGAGAATTCCCCCTCCACTATTTCCTTTTTTAAAACCCAAATTAAATGACCTTGAAAATACCCCCTCCACATACTTTTGGTTTACCCCCTCTACTTTTCAATACTGTTACCACAGTATGTAGCTCACATCATTCCTTGCTTAGCTATCATGGCGGACAGCACTCTTTCTCAAGTTGACTCCACTACGGATGAAGAATGGCCATTTTCCTGGAATGTTCATCTGCAAGACTCGGCAGAAGTGGATATGTTGCATGAGAAATTGGTGTATGTATTAAACGAAAACCCCAACATTGAATGTAGAATGACTATGGATTTCGATGCGACAGGGGTCCACACTCAACCTTCTACTTCCAGCCAGCCTGAACCTCAGCTACAGCCGAAGAACTTTACACATCTTTACACTCCAATACGGCCGGAGGATGTGGTTATCAGCGAGGCAGACTCTACTACAAGTTATATTGAACCAACGAATTAGAAGCTTGTTGTTGACACCTTACACAAGGTCGACTTAGTATGTGACAAATTAAAGGAATTGATGATGCAAGATCCTGGTCTTCGTTTTAAAATTGATTTGTTTTTCATCTGGGGAGCACCTGCACGGGGCTCTTCGTCTGACAGCTCTCTAAGTACAACGGATGAGGAGGAGGAAGAGGACGACTAGTTATCTTTTTTAAAACTCCGTTTGGATGGCCTTGACCTTTCCCCCTCCACTGAGTTTATTTAAGGTGCACTCTCAATGACTGCAGCATCATTTCATCGCGCACCTTCACCACAGCAACATGGAGAGTCAACTCAACTACTGTTGCGAACGGAAATGTTTTTCATGGCCGAATGACATTGATGTTGCGGATGGCCTGGCGTGTAGAAAATGTGAAGCTTTTGGTCAATGCATGTGTAAGTGCAAGTCTTGGAAGAAGCCAAAACCAGAGTTGAAGACATTCCATGTGTACCAGATGAGAGGGCATAAGTACACTTGTTGCCCTGAACGTTGCATTGAATTCACACTAAAACAGCTAACTGGCTGCAAATTGTGCAACAATCATTTTGCAGGTTTTTGCAAACATTATTTAGGAGCCTGTCAGTACAGATCAACTTGGCATACAGAAGCACTCACTATCAATGAAATCGCTATAGATACACAAGAGTAGTCTTTATACTCTTTTCTTTTTTAAAACTCCATTTGGATGACCTTGACCTTTCCCCCTCCACTCACCTTAGTTTATATAAACCCCATTCTTACTGACCACAGCATCACTTCATCGTGCTCCCTCGTCAAAGCAACATCAGCTATGGAAAGTAAGCGCATCTCATGTTGCGAGCATAGGTGTTTGGAGATACAAGGCGTCACATATTGTGCAAAGAAGCGTTGGGAGGAAGAGACGGGGACAACCTATTGCTGTGAGGATAAGTGTTTCCTCTTACCAAAGTGGCAAGTGGATGGGCTGGCCTGCCGGCAATGTGAATGCTTCGGATGTTGCAGGTGTAGATGCAAGAACCAACAGCTGCCACCACCGGTACTACAAACTTTCAAAATCTACAAATCCAAATACTTTTATACTTGTTGTCCGCAGCGGTGTATTAAATTTCACTTCTCCAATCTTACCAATTGTCGGAAATGCTACGGACAACCTGATGGGTGGTGCACCTGTTTTCTGGACTCCTGCCGCTACAGATCGGATTGGTTTACAGATCCGTTGGAAATTGATGAGGTCGCCCAGGAAGCACAAGAGTAGTCTTTCTACTCTTCAACTTTTTTAAAACTCCATTTGGATGACCTTGAGATTTCCCCCTCCACTTCTCCATATACCTAGAGTACACAGAGCCTGACAGTCAGTCACTCGGTGGCTGTCGTGGGGTGCGCATCGGTGTCGGCGCTCCGTTGTTAAGTTTTCAAGGTCACAGTAATATGAAATTGGGGGTGTTGTGCTTGTTCAAGGTCACCTGAGGGATTACCGATTGCCCATTTAGGCAGAGTCATGTCAGAAACTCAGGTTTAACTTGGCACTTTTGCCGTTTCTCGTCGAAAATTCGCTCCAAGTGGTCAAGGTCACGGGGACTCGGACTGAAACTCGGAGCGTAGTGCGAGAAACGGCAAAAGTGCCAAAAAATTTTAAGTTTCTGCGTGACCTTGACCTTAGTGGCGTCGGTGACGTCGTTTTGATGACGTAAGGGGTGATGACGTCATCAGCACGTCGTTTCTGTGACGTCATGGGTGTGACGTCATCGAAATGACGTCATTAGTGATGACGTCATCGATTGCGTCATCGATGACGTCATCGATGACGTCATCGGTGAGGTCATTGACCTCGATGACGTCATCCCTCAGGTGACCTTGAACTGGGCCAGCATCCTCAATTTCACACTACTCCTAAAAAATAAATTCAATCACGGGCGAAGCCGTGACGGGAAACAGCTAGTTATACTATATAAGTCATTCTGATATTGCTTTGAATCAAATAAAAATTAATAAATATAATATAAATTACATAGACATCACTCTCCACCAAGGCTGTGAAACGGAATTCGCATTAATTTTCCTACTTTGATATTGATGTTTTTATTTTTTTAAGAGGAGGCTGGACTAAAATGTATGTAATCTTTTTATTTTGTTAAGTGATCATAAATGAAATAGATATCGTTACATAGGGAAATTATTTTTTTTATATTTTAAGTGACAATCCCTGAGAGTGGCTTGTAAAATTGTAAAATGGATGAGATTATCAATTTTTAAGAAACTCTAAATTTTTTGAAAGTATTAAAGGTACTCGAAATAAAAAGTTAATTCCTACACATCGATTATTATCTGATAAATATGTACATAATTTTATATTGACTTAAGACTTCAACCATAATAGCTTCAAAATTATCGGAACTCGCTTCATTACAATATTTCACTTTCTTGCTTAAAGCAGATCTAATTAGGGTTTTTTGACCGCGATGAATCTCATTAAGGCTGTCTGTCACTCACTAATGGTAAGCCTAACAAATTGTTCTTCCTAAATAAATAAGAATTCGTTATTTTCATACAAAATATAACCATTCGCCATATTTGAATGCTTAAAATACAGTTTTAATACAACTAAAAAAATAATTATTGTATTTTGAATTTACAGCTGAATACAAAACTGCTCAAAACTAACTACAAGTACTTTAAAGCCTTAACCAAATTAAATTCTGTTGTAATTCATTGAACACAGATATTCTAACAGTTTCTCACTCATACTGCGGTTGGATTAAGTGTAAAATTATCTTAAAGTTGAAAGCCAACTAGTATCCTTTAATAGCATTCAATAGTGCCCATGTTAGAGTTTCTAACTAGCCAACTGATCTTCAATTTCCTTTGGAGTGAATCCAGTCCCAGTCAGCTGTCAGATACAGCTGCTTTGTTCAGCTTACTTCTATGTGGCTCTCAGATAATACCAAGGAGGTTATATTCTAATACTGGAGGTAACACACAATGCTAAAAAAGCGAGCCGCTGATTTTGTTTGGTTGGCAATCCTGAAGTACCAATTTGAACTGTTTGCCGAAATGAACGAGTCAGCTAAGGGAGTCAAATGAATTGTGATTGTGAGTGAATCAATTGCCTGGTGAATCGGTTTTAATGGGCAATTATTGGTAAGCAAATATGCATTAAAAGGGGAAAACAAACAAAAACATAAAATAAATTATATATATAAAAATTTATTTTGGAAATTTGGTAATCAGTTTCAAGTTATGGAAACATGTTTATTTTTATTTTTTTTAATTAGTTAATTTACTTGATGATTTTGTACCGTATTAAAATTTGTATAATATGCTAGACAAGAGAATAAATTTTTTTCGTGGTATACCTTTGTGAGTACTGAAATAGTACGGAATTTTACAAGTTAATGTATAAGATAAGATATGAGTTCTAATTATATTTCTTGAACTATTTATAAAACAACAAATATTCACATCTACAAATTAAATCAATATCTCTTATTCTGTAAAATACCTAACGAATAAAATTGTTTAAATTCATGTAAGTTAGAATTAAAGACACACGTTATTATTATTCCAGAGTCTAGATTCCTAATTATTGGTTAGCCGTACCGTACCAATTCATCGTTCATCGTTCCCAGAAGATTCGAACCATTTCGTTGATTCGAATATCTTTTAGCTACCGTTCAAAGAACGACAAAACGGTACTTCAGGATTGCCAACCAAACAAAATCGACGGCGCGCTTTTTCGCCAAAATTAACCTATCAGTGTTACCTCCAGTATTAGAATATAACCTCCTTGGATAATACTAGCTTTGAAATCCAAATAAAACCAATTTTATCACTTTCCTAGAACATTCTAAATATATAAATTAACATTTATACAACAGCTAAAAGCAAGATGGGACTTTAATAATTTGTAAATTCAATTTTTAGAACAATAAACTTTGCTCTTATTATAGACATTTTAAGCATTCTCATATGGCAAACAGAGTTTCATGCATAAGCAAAAATTTTACCTAATTTTTTTTATGAAAACTCAACTCAGCAAAATGAATGAAATTTACTTAACTTAAATAGTTAAAGCTACCAAATATACATTAATACCCTTCTACGTAAAATAAAAATAATACATAAAGGAAACAGTATTACGTTAGATAACAAAGTAAGATAAGCCAAGAAGAAAATGAATCCCTTTATCGGATTCCGCTTTACAATATCCCACACTTGAGGAAAGAAAGTTCGAGTTGTAATTTTAAGGGCCCTCTAACGCCTTACTTTATACATCACCAAAAATACTTAAAGTATTTTTTTTTTTTTTTATTCTACAGGGTGAGTCTCTACTGACTACGTTAATTTTAACTGTTGGTTCTACTTATCAAAAGGAACAAAGAAATGTATATAACCCCATATCGGACTTAAACCGTTTAGCTGCAATGGCGTATTTTGTGATTTTTTTTAAATTACACGACTTGTTTCTATTAGTTTGATTGTAAAACTCAAAATAATGCATTTAGGACATTGGGAGACATACCATTTGAAACGGCGTTAAATTCCCTATAAATTAAACATAGTACCTAGATAATAACACCTTATACAACGTTTTTGAAATAGCTTAAAGTTAAAAAACCATGTTTAAAGACTTTTTTGTCTAAACTTTAAAGCCTAAATAAACCAGTAAAATTGGTTGTATTCTTATGTTCAGTTACTTAAAAAACTTTCTTATTTATTCATCTTTAAAATTATGTATAAATGTTAAGGGGTCATATGTGGAAAAAAAATAAGAAATTCCTAAAAATGTTGTCAAGGTACAGCCTAGGAATTCGTCGTACTGGTTCTCACCAATACTTACAGTATCTGTAATTTTCTTTGCCAGCTAAATTTTTTGACAAAATCAGCTGATTGGAAACCAAAACACTTATAATCAGCTGTTTTATTATTATTATAATTTTAGAAAAATAAATACAAAATTTTTTCAGGATTTGCTTTTATTCCATATTTTATTGATACAGCAAACAGGGAAAAATAACTAGTAAACATTATCATTTCAAACGGGTTGTTTTTATTAAATTTATTAGAAACTGGACTAAATCTTTAATTAGAGTTAGACGTAAAACGTACATGATATACTGATCTGAGCCGATTTCATTATTTAAGAAGATTTTCAAAATGTCCGCCGTTTACTCTGATACACATGCGAAGTCTTTTTCTGAACTCCCGCACAGTCACCTTCAAGTTCAGTTCATCCCGTAGGAGTTCAGAGGCGGTCAAAATCCTATTCCTTAACTCATCTACATTTCGAACTGGTGTGCGATAAACATTTTGATTCAGGTGACCCCAAACATAGTAGTCGAGGGGTGTGAGGTCTGGAGACCATGGGGGCCAAGCAATTGTCCCTCCTCTTCCAACCCACATGTCAAAAGTATCACTGAAGTGCTCGACGGACCTCGACGTTGAAGTGTGGGGGTGCGCCATGGGTGTGGGGGGTTGAGTGTGGGGGTAGCTTGGAAGACAATGCGCTGATACAAATCCAACGGCAAGCCTTGAAGAAGCACCGGTAATGTTTCTTTTAGAAAATACAAGTATTGAGCACCATTTAAGGCTGTTGGTAGTTCCAGGTCAGGTCCTATGAGCCGGCTTCCAATGAGTCCCATCCAAACATTTACTTTGAAAAAGACTTCGCATGTGTATCAGAGTAAACGGTGGACATTTTGAAAATCTTCTTAAATAATGAAAGCGGCTCAGATCAATATATCATGTACGTTTTTCGTCTAACTCTAACTAAAGAATTAGTCCAGTTTCTAATAAATTTAATAAAAACAACCCCTTTGAAATGATAATGTTTACTAGTTATTTTTCCCTGTTTGCTGTATCAATAAAATATGGAATAAAAGCAAATCTTGAAAAAATTTTGTATTTATTTTTCTAAAATTATAATAATAAAAAAACAGCTGATTATAACTGTTTTGGTTTCCAATCAGCTGATTTTGTCAAAAAATTTAGCTGGCAAAGAAAATTACAGATACTGTAAGTATTAGTGAGAACCAGTACGACGAATTCCTAGGCTGTACCTTGACAACATTTTTAGGAATTTCTTATTTTTTTCCACATATGACCCCTTAACATTTATACATCATTTTAAAGATGATAAATAAGGAAGTTTTTAAGTAACTGAACATAAGAATGCAACCAATTTTACTGGTTTAATTAGGCTTTAAAGTTTAGACAAAAAAGTCTTTAAACATGGTTTTTTAACTTTAAGTTATTTCAAAAACATTGTATAAGGTGTTATTATCTAGGTACTTTGTTTAATTTATAGGGAATTTAAAGCCGTTTCAAATGGTATCACTCCCTATGTCCTAAATGCATTATTTTGGGTCTTACAACCAAACTAATAGAAACAAGTCGTGTAATTTTAAAAAATAACAAAATGCGCTATTGCAGCTAAACGGTATAAGTCCGATATGGGGTTATGTACTTTTTTTGTTCCTTTTGATAAGTAGAATCAACAGTTAAAATTAATGTAGTCAGTAGAGACTCACCCTGTATGGTTCATCTAAAACGATCAATTGCTGTAAAACAATAAACTGGTTTTTGTGTGTGTCTATCTATCTACGCCAGTGGCATTTTTCAAAGTTTTGACGGGGAACGGTCCAAACCCCAGTCTTGTTACTATCTAACATCGACCAGTTGTTAGAAAGTTTATCGTGGATTAATTAATATCCCAATGACAAATGGCAACTGGGTCCGGAATCGAACCTTTAAAAACAATATTTCTAATAATAATGTTCAAAGATAAACCCTAAGTGTATTGAATAATGAAACTCAACGGAGGAAATTCTGCAGTATATTTGCTATCCACAATTTGTATTCTAACGCTCCTTAACTACGTCATTTGTCTAAAGGACGGCTTTAGCCATGCGATCCCTCATTGATACCCCACACATGTTCTGGTCGTTCCTCGCTGGCAAATTCCTGTGGATTTGTTTTACGACCTTCATGATGAAACTCAACCGCTAAAATAGCAAATAATATAAGACACTTGTTTGACCTTTTGACATATTCATTGGAAAAATATAGGTGAAACAATAAACCTTAAAGGAGAATACCGAATCACTGAATAACTGTTTTGAGAAAGGGACCTCAAAAAGTGGGTATTTTAACCAAATATGAATTAATTTTTTATAACATTACTATTCTTAAATTAGACATTATAAATTTATTGTTAGTTAAATTAATTGCACTTCATTTATATGTTATTGAAATGTTTTAATAACTACTTGACATGTAGATTTTATTTATTTTATACTGGCTACTCATCCCTATTAATAATAAAAATTGATCAATAAAAAATACAATTTAAAGAAACAAATATTTCAACTTCTTGTCAGAAGCCATCCTTAACAGATAACACACATAAGAAGAGGCAAGCGAGTTAATTCTTCTGTCAAGAATTTGAAATATACAATATTTTTTTCAAATGTATTATTTTTACAGCTAATAATAATAAGTGGCCAGTATAAAATGACCTTAATAATTCAAATACCATCACACACAAAACACGCCGTAAGGAATGTAGAATTAACTAAAAATAGGGAAAAACTGAGTATTTTTAATTTAAGAATTTTACGTGTAGTGTTATTTATATAAAAGAAACATTCGCCGTCTTTTTCCTTAACATGCTGTAGAAAACTCTCTTTGTTGGGAAGTTTGTTTGTTTGCCAAGATTTTTAATGATATCGCTGATTCTCCGTAAAATTTACATAAGTGGAGATTGTAAATACTCTTAAGTTGTTATTCGCGTTTGCCTTTTGTTCAGAGAATTTCCCGTTACTAGATTCGATATCTTTATTTTTTAAATTTTGTAACAACGGAAGTGTGTTACCAACACAAATTTAAAATATTATACCTATTTATTTATTAATATAAATGATAATTTGTTTTGTAGTACATGGTGTTGTAAATTTTATTGTTTTAAACTATACTTGAAAAATTAAGAAATAAATCACTTTTCACTTTACAGAATATGCCAGAGAATTTATATCTAAGAGATAAATTTTAAAAATTAAAAAATTTCAACATTATGTTAAGTGTCATTGAAAAGTATTCAAAATGTTACATACGAACACATACTTTATTTAATTTTAATTATAAATCCTGTCTGAGGTTATGTAACATATCAATTAAATTGTTGTTTCAATTGAAATCAGGTTGAAGTAGGTCGCCGCACTGCATAAGATGTTTAAATTGCGACAAGTAGTACTAAAGGTTTATGAAAAAGTGGAGAGGAGGAAAGAAATAACATTGCGGTCCATGACTTCTTTGCAAATAAACTTTCATTATTGTTTTCCCCATTCCCTAAATTGATTTTACACAATATAAGTATACAGTTCACCACAATTACAAATAAACATCCGACTGCCATACTACCGGGATATCTTCTTCAATATATTCTTTCTTATATCTTGTAAGTACAGTCACTTCAAGCCCTAAACAACGAAACAAAGGTTCGAAATTTTCTTATTTTGTGTTGTGAAAACTTAAATGTGTAAGCTATATAAATAAAAAATATAACTCACTTTTAGCACCGCTTGATAATTTGAGTGCAACATATAAAAAATTGATTTAATATTATTAAAGCATTATTATTATTGATTCATGCAGTATGGATAGATAATAATAAACGTATATAGTTGGTCCAAAAAGCTATAAACAATGTATACAGAACCAAATTAGATTCTGTATACATTGCTATAACCTACTTTTGAAATAAGTAGGCTATGAAAAATACTTATCAATTACAAGCACATTGGGGGCCCATTCTTCCAATATTCTTTAAAATGCTCCCACCCCCCTTCTACCACTTCATGTTTCAAGTTGGCTGTTAGGGGAGCGTCCTTTTATGCGAGCTTTTCTGATCAAAATCAGTGTTATCTACTTTCGGTATGAAAAGTAAAACCTCTTTGATGGTTTCTACTAATCAAAGATACCTTTATTTTAAGCAATTAATAATTCGTTATCATTTATGAAATTTAAGTTAAACTATGTATCTCAAATTGTATATCATAAGCGGCGTTCACAATGAATATAATTACAAAAAATGTATAAGAAAATAACAGAAAATTCATAGGTAAACTATCCGACATCTTCGAATTTTCATGTCAGGTTAGCTGTAAATTACTTAGGAACAGAAAAAAGAATTAGAATAATATACTACAGAGGCCTTAATTTTTTTTATTATCTTATTTCTTGTATCTCATCGTTGATGCAATTATTTTTGGGACAGACTTTACCCTATGCATAAGTCATTTCATACACGATTTTAAGTCCTTAGTTTTTTTAACAATTTATTATAAACTTGGCCTCAAAAAGTTGAATATTTTGAAAGTTAATGCACTGAAAACTTTTTTAAAATAGAGTTTTCACGTTCGAGTCATTCTATTGAGGTCAATTCTACTGTCTTTGTTCTCTAATTATAGAAACCTAGGCCTATAATGTGGTGTTTCCTAATGTGATCTATGCATTATAGGATTTCCTTCTTTTCCCTTTTGGACTCTTCCCCTGAAGAAGTATAAACCTTACTTATTATTGAAAATGCATAGTTTTATAATTCAATTATAGTACATTGAGTTTTATTACTTGGTCTACACCGTGGTATGGAACATCTATACTATAAAAGGAGACATAGTAAAAATATTCCCTGCATGGAAGGTCGTACCGAATTTGTTGGACGGACAACCAACAAACAGTTTGTTTGAATTTCCCCTGACAAGTTGTGAAGCGCTGGATCTGGAAGTAGCATTAATAATGCCTATTGTGTTCTGTTTTACATTTGACCTTTCACTGCTTTGTCATTCATTACACAATTATGTAAATAAGATATTTCATTGGGATGATTTTCAATTCTTTTCAACTATCAAAACTTCTTTTTTATACGAGATTGTTATAATTTTAGTGGAAATTCAGAGCTCAACATTTTTTACTTACTGGGGTGAGATTTTAAGTTATTATACATACAGTTAAATATACAATAACTTATATACATAACTTATATACAATAACTTATATACAGTTAAATATAGTTAAATATACATATAACCATATGTATATTTAAATTTTTTAACATGAGATGGTAGGTTATGTTAAATTTATAGGTTTTCTGTGACATACGTAATGAGTGTTTTTGTATTGAAATCACGTATTTTCAGGGTCCGAAGGAACCTTGTAGGTCCTTTATTTTACCACAAGACTTTAGTGATCTGGATACATCTTATAATTCTCGTTTAATGTATGTAAGCAATTTTACTAACCACAAACTATTATGGATTTTTATTTTTATTTCGGATCTTAACGTTTTTAAGCATCACGCACTTTGGAAAATGTGCAGTGTCAAAGCTACAGAATTGTGTGTACGTTTTATTAAACGTTTACTACATACTAAATTATTTCGTAGTTCACATTTCATACAATTTTCATAAAAAGGATATTGGGATCCAAGTCATAGTGATCAAATTAAGATTCCATAAAAAATTAATGTATGAAATATCCTCAATTCGAATAAAATGAGATGTGCCTAGGTGCCTTTTTAAACAGGTTTACATTCATTTGAACATAACAACTATAATGAGCTAATTTTGTAACTAGAGGGTTTTTATTATTCCTACATCATTGTTAAAAATACATAATGAAATATCAGACAAAGACAACTCAGGTTTAAAACGATTTTAAAATGTAATATTTGTTTGATTGGTTATTCACGTAGAAGGCTAATAACCTTCGTTTTTTCTTAATTTTTGCATTGTTTCAAAGAGATGTCTTAGTACCCAAAAGTGACATCTGATATGAACAAGATCAAACAGAGACCCTCCAATGTAAGCTGTCAGCTACAAACCGTGCCGTCTAGAGTCCAGGGAGCCAATCTCATCCTTTTGTCATTTCAGGATAACATTTTTGGCAATAACGTTAAACACATTTTTATTCCAATTATGTAAAAATGTATGTTTTGTAGCTAAACAAAATCTTTATTTTCCCCTGAAATACGTCTACAGTTTAAGTAAAACTACATATCATCATTTATTACAAATTTATCCTTACTAATATTATAAACGTGAAAGCGTGGATGTTTGTTACGCTTTCACTCAAAAACAACTCGACGAATCATCATGAAACTTTGTACACATATACAAAAGTAAAATCGCTAAACCTCACAGCATCGAGAGTGAAGCCGCGGGAAAAAGCTATTAATATTATAATTTATATTGACTTTATAATATGTTTTTATTACAAATAGGCCTATGTCTTTATGAGTGAAAATAAAAATTAACTATTATGTTTTTTATATTTATAATAAATCATTTAAAGAAGTTCTGTTTCAAAGCCATAATTAATCTCCATTAATGACAGGCAATCGAGTTTTTTTTTCATTTATACAAACTAATATGTTACAGCAAAGAAATAAAAATTATATTTTTAAATCTACTGTAGTTGGAAGCCATTTTGTCCTACAGGAAATAAATTGGCTTAAATCATTCAGAAAGTCAGCCACACATCCCATGTTATTGAACCACACGTTTAATTGTGTCATGAATTGTATATGACCATCCTAATACACTGATCCGCAACATGTGCCCAAACATGGCCATCCATACCTCTGTGACAGGTCAGTTGAATATTGTACGTCAAATTGTGCCTAGAATATGAAATCAGATTTTTGTTAATATATTTCAAATTACAGTTTTCGATGCCTGTTAAACTGAAAGCTTACTCTAATAGTAGAAGTATTCAACTATAAATGTATTGAGTGCTGAATAATCTATAAGATAGGTATTTTATACTTTATAATTAAAGATGAAGTTTTCCAAATAAACTTGCAATGTTCCCTTACCATTACGTTTACTATAAGATCAATGTATGAAAAAATTTATAATTATAAAATATTTTAACTATCTATACCTATACAAACATTCAGTTTTGCAATTTTTTAGCGAATTTCCCTATAAGGAATACTCTATTACGGTAGTAGCCATGGTAAGACCTAAGCCCAGGACCACTTTACTTTTTCATTTTGAGGTCCCCAGAAGCCAAAAACACCGTTCGTTCATTTTCATGTATATATATATATATATATATATATATATATATATATATATATATATATATATGTGTGTGTGTGTGTGTGTGTGTGTGTGTGTGTGTGTGTGTGTGTGTGTGTGTGTCCGTGGTACCGATAACTTTTGAAGCGGACCTCCGATTTTGATCAAATTTGGTATGAAGGTGTAAGGCCAGGTCTATTTTCATGAGTTCGCAAACCAGCATTGTCGGGTTATGGGAACGGGGTTTTATGGGGTTTCAAAGGGGTCAAAATTGGGTTTTTGGCATTTTTGGACCTCAATTTTAAAAATTCATGAATTTTAACTAGAACCATTCGAAAGAGCTTAAAAAAAACAAACAATTTAATATTTTGAATTTTTAACTTAGCTTAAATGGTTACGGAGAAAATCCAAAAATGTGTTTTCCATGTTATTCTTATGGGAAATCAAGAAAACCCTATATCTTACTTATTTGTTGACATAACTTAGTCAAATTTGGTATGTACATTATCTAGATAGGGTTTAATTTATACTTGCTTACAAAACCCATATGGCGGCAAACCTACATACTCATCCCCATGGGGTTTATGGGGAAAATAAAAATTGTCAGAGCTTGATACAATTTTGTGTTTACATTCACCAATTTATTGATTAACTTAGATTTTCTAACAACGCCCCATGGCAGCAAACCTACATACTCGATCCTATGGTGTTTTTATGGGGAAAGTAAATAATCTAAAATTCCATTGGAAATTCGCTGAGTACGCAGGTCTGCTGCGACGGGGGTATTTATAAAATCTTTAGTCCTGGATTAACAGTTTTGAATCAAATGTAAATCTATATTGTAAATAATTATTAAAAACTCTCCCTGAAGAATCTCGATACTAACATTTTCTAGTGGTAATTACGTTACCATTTTATACCCTTTGACCGTTAAATATGTTTTACCTGCAATGCTGCAAAAATAATCAATAATGATATTACATGTAGCCTAGCATCGTAAAGAGGGACATCATTAACCAAATTTTAAGTTACTTAATGTAGTTTTTAACGTACATGTTGACCATTAAAATACAGGTTACAGACCAATGAGAGCTCAGCATGTGACGAAAGTAGTGTTTTAATAATTTACTGGTTGGGTAACTGAATGGCTATAGGCCTAGTGCTGCCTTTGAATCCAAAGATTGCAGGTTAGATACTGATAAAAGTTAGTAGCTTTTATAGGATTCGATACCGAACCCAGTAAGTTGCCTTTTGTCATTGGGCTATTATTGATGCAATCTCACAACAGTTTAAGACCGGGTTTTGGACCGTTCTTCTTCAAAACGTTATTAAATGCCTCAAGCGTAGATTATACGAGGACTAACATAAATAAATTAAGAAATAGAAATAATGAAATTCGCATACCAGCTGATTGTTCCATTTTGAATTAAGTTTTAGTTGCATTATGCGTCTTGTCTAACCTCAAAAGGACGTGATCTTATATGAGTGGAAAGGACGACTTGGTCAAACTACATCTGTTTAGCTACGTTTTGGATACGTTTTGGATTTGGATTTGGAAAGGTTCCATAGCGTTTAAATTTTGGACATGTTTATTAAAGTAATTTACCAAATTTATGTTGGTCGTAGATAAAATAGAGTATGAACGATTCTGTTCAGCCTTTAAGCAACTCGTGAGATATTTAGAACACTCGTGGCTTAAAGGCCTTCATAGTACAATAGTTTTGTTATGAAACTATTATTACATTCCCCTTTCTTTTGTTTGATTTGCCCGTTAACAATGCAAAGTTTTTCTATATTTCGCAGTACAATTGCTATATATTTTGAACGTATTTGTAGTAAACAGCTGATTGCATTGTTGTAAACTTTGCTAGCAAACAAGCGAATGTCATGGCGAGAAGCACTAGAGAACAGTCGGTCATCTGGATGCTGCTGTGTAAGGCTTACTCTTCATATCACAACGCTTTTTAGGCTGACTTAGTCGTAACGTTTTCAAAAACATGTCAAAAGAGCAGTTCTTCGGTGACTTTAAATAGCTTAGATTCATCGGGGTGTGTGATTTATCAATTTGTTAAAATCGCGCCGAAATGTGAGAATTGAAATAATATTGTTTTCTTGAGCTGTATCTGAGTCCTTGAAATTAGTTTTATGAATTAATTTGTCTGATAGCCTTTTAACCGTTAAATTGATTTTGTATTAGATCTACCCGTATTAGTATTAGGTATTTGTTGAATTGAATTTTTATTAGATCAAACATTTCATACATCACTACTATAACCATATCAGTTATATTAGATACCCAACAAATAAACCTAAACAAAACCTAGTTATTGACATTAGCTTCATGAAATTAGGATTTTTTATCACAGATCCAATTTATAAAATAACTAATGTGAAATGTTTCGTAAAAATTACAAATGTTTTTGTTGCAATGGATAAACAAACCAAACCCTTGTTTGATTTAACAAAATTTATGCTTTAAAAGATTACATAAAAAATAGCTTTTAAACTAAGCCAATCTTTGACTGTTATTTTTGTTTAGTATTATTTTATTTTTGCAGAAATAATTTCATAATTTATTTTGGTTAATGTAATTTATTATTAACTTCTTTCTCAGAATTATGAGTTGTTTAATTGTTTTAATTACATTATCGAAACAAAATTATCCAGCATTAACATTTTCTGAATTGAGATTGTTGACTATTGGAAGAATACGTTATGTGTTGTCTTCCGTTTATACATCAGAAATTCACATTACAACAATTCAGCTCAAACTCAATATTGCAGTAGGCCTATTTCAGTTAATATAATACTTCATCGGCAAATACAGTTTCATACATGTTGCAAATATTCATTATCTGTTTTATATGAAAGAAATCACAAAATCGATGAGGATGCAACAATGGCCAGATGAAACCTTATCTCTTGTTTCGCCGTTTTAATACGTTAGCAGACACCAAATGGCCTCGTTAAGCTTTCCACTAGATAACGATGTTTATAGAACAACAGAAAACCGAAACTTTAATGGAAACTCGGATTTTCTAATATTAAAATAACAACACTGTATCCAGTGTGTAAAAAAGTGCCTTTACCAACTTCATTATTTTTTTGTTCAATAAATTCCTTTAAGAAACGATTTGAACTGAACACAAAATCTTTTGACACTATTAAAAATTTCGAGTTTAATATATTTAGACATGTTAGGAGAACAGCCACCATTAGTCAGAAGAAAATCTTAAATTTTATCATAGGTTTATATGTACATCAAATTAATGGTCAAACTTGCTGAGTACTATGCCGAAAACCAATACAGATGACCAAGACACGATAGACAATAAACAAACCTTAATGGCTCCCCGTTCCCCTCAGAATAAAATTTCAAAAATACATACCTTATTGTAAAACTACAAACTGAAATTAATCTTTTGACTCATCAAACATTAAAATTGTAAATTAATGAAGGGGGGGGGGGGTTTGTATTCACAAAAAACTGCTTTAAGTATTGTATAGATACTATCTAACCACAGTCGACATTAGCCAGTAAAACGACCGAAGTTTGGACCGTTCTCTTTCAAAACGTTATAATATGCCACTACAAAATAAAATATATAAAATAATCATATGTGCAGAACTCCAGAAATGCGATAACTTTCTTAATGCTCTGCCTTTTGACGATTGGTTTATGGATTATTACCCTAAATGCAAAGAAGTTTAAACTTATGTATGATAGGATAAAGACAAAGAACTTCTCTGGAGACTTGCTAAATGGTTGATTGAAATAAAACTTTACCCCCCATGTCACATCATTGATAATTTGAAACGTCTTTGAATTTGGCGTAATAATTCACAAACATGAAATCAAAGATATATTACGAAAGTTGGAGACATTTTTTTGTTAAGATATAAATTTGCAGTTTTGTGTAAAGAGTCACTATAGGATAAACTAGAATTGTCCGCATGAGCGAACAGGACATGGCACTCCCTGATTGCTTGGTGCAGCTCTCTGCTTCGGGATTGCATTTCATATATCTTTTCTACTTATGTAACATTCAGATGTAGAATAGAAAATATCATTGCATTCTTCAACGAACGTCAAACACATTTGACTATCCCTTTTGTATTCCTATTCTCATATTCACTGAATCTAAACATCGATGTTATAGATTTTCTAACTCGCCTGTAATTACTTTACATTGAACAACTGATTTGAATGTGAAACCAGCGTAGAAATTTTTCCCTAGTTTCAATGTGATTTTAAATTATGAGATTGGTTTTTTAATACTTATTTAAAACTACTTGGTATTTCTTACGAGCAAAGTGTTAGCCCCAAAACTAATTAATGAAAACATCAGCAAACTTATTGTCAGTGCTTTGATCGTATTTTACACACTTGTAAAAAAGGTGTAAAATATTCTTTAAAAAGTGTAAGTTATTAATCGTCAGGGTGCACAACAAGGCTTATCGTTTTTGGGAAATGTTTACGAAATATATCAACGACAAGGTGTATACACCACCATTACCAGATATCATACCTAAGAACCTAATGGATTATCAATGCCAACGAAAAAATCGATAATGAATCAAGAGTCTGCAGTACCCTGAAATTTATGAAATTCTCTGAAGTGTCTGAAATTTTAATATGTTCACCATAATGGTATAGTTGTTAATATGACGTGGATACATTTTTAAATATACCTCCTAAAATGGTTTAACATGGTTTAAAAATGGAGTTAATATATATTTATGATTTATTCGTTATTCGAGTGGATAATTTTTTTATTATTATTAATTTCCTATAGTAGGGTTCCCGAGAAACGGGCACAAAAAACGGCGTGCGCATGCGCCAATTTTTTTTCTGTGACGTCATGGTGACGTCATCGCGGCGTTCGCGCCAATTTTTTTTTCAAGATGGCGGCGTTTTTTTTTCAAGATGGCGGCGTTTTTTGTGACGTCATCGGCGACGTCAGCTGTTTTTTGTGACGTCATGGCGACGTCAGCTGTTTTTTTTGTGATGTAACCAAGATGGCGGCGTTTGCGCCAATTTTGCCTAATATTCGCGCCAATCGTCAGCCGTTTTTTCTGTGACGTCACCAAGATGTGGCGCCCGCGCCTGACAGGTGTCGCCGAGGGACCGTATGAACGTTACCGGCCGCGTGGTCCGCCCACGTGACCGATTGCGTCATGGCTGCCGTTTGGCGGAAACCTTTGTGAGTGACGTCACCGACTGCATGGATCGCAATGGCCTACGTAACCAGATGACGGCCCCTTTCGCGCCAATTTTGACAGGTGTCGTCATGGCTCCCGTTTGGCGGGAACTGTTTCGGGACCGTCTGCGTGACCATATGAACGTCACCGACCGCATGGACCGCAATGGTCGAGGTGTACCATGGATAATTGGCTCAGCGTTTCCCACACCACCCAAGGGGTAGGAGCCTCGGCGCGTTCTTTTTGTTAACCCAGAGCATCCCCTGGAGGCCTAACCTCTGGGGTAGACCATTACAGTCTATGGTGGGGCTCAACGTTTCCACACCACCCAAGGGGTAGGAGCCTCGGCGCGTTCTTTTTGTTAACCCAGAGCATCCCCTGGAGGCCTAACCTCTGGGGTAGACTGCCCCATCCATCGCAGTCTACGGTGGTAGCCACTCCATAACAAATATTGCTACCTCCCATTTTTTTCTCCTCCGCTAATCCTGGTCATCAGGTCATTTACTAAGACAGAGTCTGTTCATTTTAACCATCTACCAAGATTAACGGAGGGGTTTTATATTTTTTTAATGTTTTTGGTGTGGATTGTGGTGACGTTGACCGGCTCATTCAGAGGTTTACGGGCCTTTTCGTCAGCCGCGCCAGGGACCTCAGGACCGTTCCAAGGAGTAGCCCGAACCCTCCTCGGGTCGGGGCGCCTCAATTTACTAGGCCCTCACATTCATACAGAGGTTTACGGGCCTTTTCGTCAGCCGCGCCAGGGACCTCAGGACCGTTCCAAGGAGTAGCCCGAACCCGTCCTCGGGTCGGGGCGCCTCAATTTACTAGGCCCTCACACACCGATGGGAGGTTTTTAGGCCAACCATCATGCTCACTCCTGGACTTATGGGTTTTACGCCTGCCTGTTGAGTGGCTTCCTCAGTAACATTCACCATAATCCACAATTTTAATCGAAATATTTTTTATGTTCATCTAGAAATCTACCACTTACATCTTGATATAAGGCCACATAGTCCCAATCGACTTTACTAGCAAAGTCACGGATAAATTGTTCGGATAATGTTTGATATTTACACAGAACGTACCAGCAATTTTCAAAATTAGGGACCATCTCTCTTAGGAATTCTTCAGAGAACTTAGTTCGTTTTAAAACCTTGGCCCAATTGACTCTATGCGCATAGATCCGCAACATATCGATGGAGAAATCATAATGAGAGGATAAAAGATCCCAGTTCATGAACCGATCAAACTTCATGATAAAGTTGTCAGTCATGACCCCGGCGGGTTCTTTGGGCTCTACCGAGAGAAGATTCCATACAAATGTTGCCATGACGGAGGCTGAACACAGACTGAATCAGCGAGTTAAGCTCTTGTACCTTTTATGCGCAGCGTAGAGTGCGCATCTGTCAAAGCCCCCTGCGTGCTGGGGTAGGAGACAATATGAATATTCGACAGGCTCCTCGGTTCCGTCATATTCCAAGATGTTTGGATGAAAACGTCTTAAAAACTTTACTTTTTCCAAACCTTTAGTGTAGATGATGTCAAATGGCTTGCATAAAGTACGTATCAAATTTTCATCATATTTAATTTTGCCGTCACACCATCGGATGTGGTGATGGTGACGTGTGAGCCATCGTGCAGTACGCTGCATCTTTTCATTTAAATTTTGAATACTGTAAGGGGGACGAAATACTAGATGGCTGCATATTGAATCACCGACGATGGCAAACTCTTTTACAATAAACTTGTTATTGTTATCTTTAAAAGCTTGGAATTCAACTACCGCCATTGTAGAATGGCCAACGTCTGTATATTTGCAGCTCATTGAAAAGGTATGTTGATAAGTGTTGCGGAAGACTACTGTCAACGTCTACACTGTCTTTGTCTATTTTTAACACTTCCTCTATAAATTCTCTTATAGCAGGTTCGTGAAGGGACACGTCAGCCAGACGGATGTAGATCAAAGGAAGGCTATTTATAAACTGAATCCACTCCGAGCTGTTGAGCGCTAAAGTATGCTCCCCATCGTGCAGGAACACGTGCTGTTTGCCAAATACAGTATTGACTTTGATGCCCTCACCGCTACCCAAAATATAATTGAACTTTTTCCCCTCTTCTACGGCTACGGTGACATTGTTAAAATTGAAATGCCAAATTGATTGAAAACATCGTGGGGCCAGTAAACGCACCCCCTTTTCCCCTTAAATAAAACTCCCAAACTGTTATTTCTATTTTTAACGATCCCCGTTATGACACATTTAGTTAGTTCGTGATCGAGAAAGTGGGTTGTTTTTAAAAATACCCCGGTTAATATGTTAATGGGTTCTTTGGGCTTAGGAATTACCTGGATGAGATCCTCACTCGACAACTCCATCTCCACAACTGACCATTTTACAGCAGCTCCTCATCTGAAAATTCTTCTTCTTCGGAATAATTGTATTCGGTACGCCACTTTACTACTATTTCATCAGCCCCGGCGGGAATATTAAACAAACCTTCTTCGTTTTCCCCATTATAGCAGTTGACGTAATCTCTTTTAATGAAAACCCCACCGCTATAATATTCAACCGTGACCCACCCGTGGAAACCCATGTTGACGCTACGATGACAGGCGATCGACTGACACGTTTCATATAGTCATTTTATTTACGGTGCCAGTGAGTAGTGAGTATGTCATGTGACAGTCGTGTAAGAAAAGACAGTATGCCGTAGTATCTGCCTCCACGTTGTCCTTGGTTTCAAAATCAATTCGAACATCTACAGGTCCAGACTTGATTGTATCGTTTTGTTTGGAACAATCGATTACGTACAGAGGGGTCTCAGTTTTAAATTTGTCCAGCTCGACCGTTGGGGTTGAGTTTCTATTGTAATAACTATTTTGAAATCGATAAAACATCTCATAAAATATGGACATGTCACCGTGGATGTTATCGTAGGGGAAATATTGCGAGTTTAAAAATAGTTTCACGTTTTGTAGACCGCAAGAGTCAAACGATGACATGTTCTTTTTTAAATCATTTTTCCTCCCCGTTTGAAAAGCCAATATGGCGTAACGAGGTTTCTCGAGCTGGGATGATGATTTTACAGTCCACGAATGTATTTTGGATGTATTTAAAGTGGGATATTCGTGTATCTCCCAAGAGCGAAACGGTAGATGTATTTTTGTATCTTTTTCAATCATTTTAAAAAGTTTGAGTTTGTACGCATCAGACACGGTGACATGCGGGACTCTCCAATATATATTTTTAATATCAAGAGATATTTGAGAAGCGTTCGCACTAATTACCGCGTTATTATCACTCGATGAGCGGAGTAAAACGAGTTCCTGTCTTGTATTTACAATAATACGACGGTAGTCTTCTGCAAACCCGAGCAGGAGACGCAAGGGAATGGAGAATGAAAAATCCCCATCAACTACTTGTGTTTTGCCGGGACCTAACCAACAAGCGTTTATCAAGCTGTGCAGCTCGCTCGGCTGAACCGATAAAAGACTTTTAATAGTTGTCGTTATACCGACATTTTTGGTTCGATCCACCTCAACACCCCCGATCTCATAGCGGATATCGTCAAATAGAAACGCTATAGCGTTATTTACAAAACTTACACTGGCCGCAGTATTATCGGCTTTTTTCCCGCTAAGTGATCCTAAAATGTACAGAGTACTATCGAACGGTGCCGTTATAATATCCTGCTGACTTATGGGTATGCGAATCTCATCGTTATTTTTATACGTGGAAGACGCATATGGTTTATGGATATGGAATTCCATCCCGGTGACTACATCGCTGTATTCAGCGCTATTTTCTATGTCCAACATTTTGAACCTTGAATCCCAGAGAGCGTAAAAATTTAACGTTTGCCGATGTTAACCTTACGGTGTTCGCACTCCTACTGACCTTAACCGTGTTCGGAACCTCCCTAAATACAAGCCCCATCCTTCCGTCTTATATGTAGTCTGACAGAGAGTGCCCTCGTTTCTTAAATTTATTTTCTCACCGTTCTGGTCCTTTAGACAGATTGTAACGTTGTTTATCCTCTTGACGTTCACGGGCAAATAGACGATTGTGTTGGGTATCTCCACTATTTTATACCCCGGACCTACGTTCGGGTAGAACTCGTGGATCACATGGCCCTCTTCACCGTTGTTGTACGATCCTCGAACGATATTACACTCTACGCGTATCACATCGACTTTCATAATATTGACTGGCCTATCAGATACGTGCTTTACTCCTGGAGGTAGCTTTCTACTATCGAATCCCAGCAGCGAAGCGATAGTTTTCTCCTTTGTAAAATCGATTTCTTTTTTACATTCGATTT
>JAQYXR010000900.1:0-50561 GCA_030545055.2 Neoaliturus tenellus
AAAAATGCTCGTAATGATCGGCTTACTGCAAATCATTTTTCAGCAGAGGTTAGGGCACGATCTAATTTGAATTTCGAGGGATTGGAGTTTCCAGTCAGACCAGACAAAATCCACACGTTCGAGCACAATAACCCTGGTGTAAGTATAAACGTGTACGGTGTGGACAAAAAGAAAAAGAAGCACAGTAAGCAACAAGAAGAGCACTATGTGTACCCACTACGAGTTACAGACAAGGAGAAAGAGATGCATTTTGACCTTCTTTTCCTATCTAATGAAAACACTTCACATTATGCTTACATTAGTAATTTCAGCCGGTTGGTGGCTAGACAGCTAAATCGAGGAAATCGTCGACTATATTTTTGCAAGACATGTTTTGCATACTTTAGAAGTAGTAAGAATACATTGGGCATCACAGGCCCAGAACAACTGGAGGAGCACAAGCTTTATTGTTCATTGCGTAATCCTATTCACAACAAAGGCCGGAGGAAGGGATTAGCACATTTCTTTGGGCCACCCCCTTCTGCTAGTCTACCTGCCCAGATGTTTCAACCAAGTCCTGAACGACCACAGCAGCTAGCATTACAACAGCAGATTCAGAGATCACCTTCGTTTGGTGAAGCGCAGCTCACTTCAAGTTAGATAATTCACTCCATTGGAATTTTGTAAAGCAAGAAAAAGAAGACTCAAGATGTAAATAACCTTTATAAATTTGATAGTTTTCGTAAGCAATAAAAATCCATGTACATTACAGCATAAACTACTGTCTTTTATTTTAAGATGAAACCCCAAATATCTTTACTTTAAGAAAAATGTGTATGTCATTATAGTTTTGTGTCAGTAGCCTATCGATGGTGGGACAACGGTGGGGAAAAAGTAGTATGCTTTAGAAACATTTAGAACATGAAGTGTAACGGAACTCTTCAAACATTCGCTGCATGTACTCTCATATTGGAAATTTTAATTGTTGCACATAACACATTGTGTTACATAATTACTTTTCTTTTTCCTGTTTCATTTTATTTACGTATGCTTTTTAGTTTCTGTACTCACAAGAATAACTTAAACTAAGGTTTATAAGTAATCCTCTACTGCCCCTCCCCCATCGATGCGATGATCAGAAGACTATTCACTATAAATAGTATAAACACTACTATTGTTTGCTTTTGCATTTCTTGTTTTGTAAATTATTTTCATATTTTTCTTTATATGAATTGTAATGCACACACACTTCTTCATTCCTCTTGCATGTATCGTAATGTAATAAAATGGATACTCAACAAACACCAATATTTTTATTCCCTTTAAAATGTCGTTTTTGTTAAGACTCACTATTTCAAAGTCAAAAGTACATCTTTAAGATTTGTCAATGTCTGTTAGTTTAACCTTTGTGCAGACTCGACATTACATTTACTTTCAAAGACAAAATAGTCTAGTAACTTAGTATTTTACTTGGACAGTCTAAAGAGTCTAATAACTTAGTAACCGTACAATTTTTAGGAGACTCATCATTACAACTACAGTTTTCTTTCAAAGCAAAAGACTCAAAAGTAGATGAACTTAAAACTATGTTGGGAAATATCAAAGTCAAATTTTACAAAATTTTTCATCTTTGTGCAGACTCAACATTTATAATTTACTCGCACAGTCAAAAGAGTCATTTAACTTAGTAACCGTACAATTTTAGCAGACTCATCATTACAATTATAGTTTTTCTTTCACAAAGTAAAAGACTCAAAAGTAAATTAACTTAAAACTATGTTGGGAAATATCAAATGAAAACAAAAACTTCAATACACATTACTAGAAAATTTATTGAAAAATCTTAAATCTAATATTGGATGTTTTATCAATGAACTATGTTGGGAAATAATAAATGAAAACAAAAATTTCAATACACATTACTAGAAAATTTATTGAAAAACCTTTAATCTAATATTGGATGTTTTATGAAAATAAACTTTATAAAAGTCAAATAAAATATTTACTTATCACAACACCAAATTGCATACCTAATCACACTCATACGTCTTATCCTCTGTAAAACCATGCAACGTAGATAAATTTAAAGACAAGAGAGTATGAAATAGTAAATTTGATTTTCTATTACAATATGTTTACATAGCAAAAATATAAAAAAAAAAAAAAATTAAAATCACGTTACGTATTCCACAATAGTACATGATAGAATGAAGGAAAACATTTGTTTTTATTTCTTTCAGTATGTAAGTTTCATTTTGAACAGACTCACTATTTCAAAGTCAAAAGTACATCTTTAAGATTTTTCAATGTCTGTTGGTTTAACCTTTGTGCAGACATGACAATACAGTTATTTTCAAAGACAAAAGATTCTAATCACTTGTAATTTTTCAAAGTGCAAAGAGTCAGTTGATTAAATTTGTGCGGACTCGACATTATATTTACTTTCAAAGACAAGAGAGTCTAGTAACTTAGTATTTTACTTTCAAAGCCAAAAGAGTCTGATAGTTTAGTAAAGCGAGTGTTTTAAACTGTACGAAGTCACACATTAGATTTAGTTCAATGTAGAGAAAGAGGTTCGTTGGTTTAATCTTTGTGCAAACGCGACATTACATTTGCTTTCAAAGACAAAAGAGTCTAGTAACATAGTATTTTACTTTCAAAGTCAAAAGAGTCTGATAGTTTAGTTAGTATTTGTACATGTTTGTGCAGACTCGACATTTATAATTTACTTTAATAGTCAAAGAGTTTAGTAGCTTAGTATTTTACTTTCAAAGTCAAAAGAGTCCGTTAGTATAGCCAGTATTTGTTCATAACTGTGCAGCTCATCATTTAAAATTTACTTTCATAGTCAAAAGAGTCTAATAACTTAGTAACTGTAGACTTTTAGCAAACTATAACTTGATATTTTTCAAAGTGTAAATATTCTTGACATTGACTTTCAAAGACAAACGAGTCTAGTAATATAGTATTTTACTTTCAAAGTCAAAAGAGTCTGATGGTGTAGTTAGTATTTGTACATGTTTGTGCGGACTCGGCATTTATAATTTACTTTAAAAGTCAAAGAGTCTAGTAGCTTAGTATTTTACTTTCAAAATCAAAGTGTCTGTTAGTATTTGTACATGTTTTTGCAGCTCAAAATTTAAAATTTACTTTCATAGTTCAAAGAGTCTAATAACTGAGTAACTGTACACTTTTAACAGACTATAACTTGATCATTCTAATAACTTGATATTTTTCAAAGTGCAAATATTCTGTGGGTTTAATTTGTGCAGACTCGACATTGCATTTCCTTTCAAAGTCAAAAGAGTCTGATAGTTTGATAAAGCAAGTGTTTTAAATTGGACGAAGTCACACATTAAATTTAATTCAATATAGAGAGAGAGAGGTATGTGAACTCCTCACGCAAGATCAACTATTAAAAAGCCAAGAAAAAAAGAAAAAAAAGAAAAAAATTAAAAAAAAAAGAAAAATAGAAAAAAATAATGAAAAAGTAAATTTTTGTAAATATTGAGGTTTAAAGAGTCCGTTTAAGGACACTTGATGCATGCCGCAAAAATGCGCGTGTTTGAATTTTACGCGCGAATGGAATGCGAGCGCGCGAACGGCATGCATCAAGTGTCCTTAAACGGACTCTTTAAACCTCAATATTTACAAAAATTTACTTTTTCATTATTTTTTTCTATTTTTCTTTTTTTTTTAATTTTTTTCTTTTTTTTCTTTTTTTCTTGGCTTTTTAATAGTTGATCTTGCGTGAGGAGTTCACATACCTCTCTCTCTCTATATTGAATTAAATTTAATGTGTGACTTCGTCCAATTTAAAACACTTGCTTTATCAAACTATCAGACTCTTTTGACTTTGAAAGGAAATGCAATGTCGAGTCTGCACAAATTAAACCCACAGAATATTTGCACTTTGAAAAATATCAAGTTATTAGAATGATCAAGTTATAGTCTGTTAAAAGTGTACAGTTACTCAGTTATTAGACTCTTTGAACTATGAAAGTAAATTTTAAATTTTGAGCTGCAAAAACATGTACAAATACTAACAGACACTTTGATTTTGAAAGTAAAATACTAAGCTACTAGACTCTTTGACTTTTAAAGTAAATTATAAATGCCGAGTCCGCACAAACATGTACAAATACTAACTACACCATCAGACTCTTTTGACTTTGAAAGTAAAATACTATATTACTAGACTCGTTTGTCTTTGAAAGTCAATGTCAAGAATATTTACACTTTGAAAAATATCAAGTTATAGTTTGCTAAAAGTCTACAGTTACTAAGTTATTAGACTCTTTTGACTATGAAAGTAAATTTTAAATGATGAGCTGCACAGTTATGAACAAATACTGGCTATACTAACGGACTCTTTTGACTTTGAAAGTAAAATACTAAGCTACTAAACTCTTTGACTATTAAAGTAAATTATAAATGTCGAGTCTGCACAAACATGTACAAATACTAACTAAACTATCAGACTCTTTTGACTTTGAAAGTAAAATACTATGTTACTAGACTCTTTTGTCTTTGAAAGCAAATGTAATGTCGCGTTTGCACAAAGATTAAACCAACGAACCTCTTTCTCTACATTGAACTAAATCTAATGTGTGACTTCGTACAGTTTAAAACACTCGCTTTACTAAACTATCAGACTCTTTTGGCTTTGAAAGTAAAATACTAAGTTACTAGACTCTCTTGTCTTTGAAAGTAAATATAATGTCGAGTCCGCACAAATTTAATCAACTGACTCTTTGCACTTTGAAAAATTACAAGTGATTAGAATCTTTTGTCTTTGAAAATAACTGTATTGTCATGTCTGCACAAAGGTTAAACCAACAGACATTGAAAAATCTTAAAGATGTACTTTTGACTTTGAAATAGTGAGTCTGTTCAAAATGAAACTTACATACTGAAAGAAATAAAAACAAATGTTTTCCTTCATTCTATCATGTACTATTGTGGAATACGTAACGTGATTTTAATTTTTTTTTTTTTTAATATTTTTGCTATGTAAACATATTGTAATAGAAAATCAAATTTACTATTTCATACTCTCTTGTCTTTAAATTTATCTACGTTGCATGGTTTTACAGAGGATAAGACGTATGAGTGTGATTAGGTATGCAATTTGGTGTTGTGATAAGTAAATATTTTATTTGACTTTTATAAAGTTTATTTTCATAAAACATCCAATATTAGATTAAAGGTTTTTCAATAAATTTTCTAGTAATGTGTATTGAAATTTTTGTTTTCATTTATTATTTCCCAACATAGTTCATTGATAAAACATCCAATATTAGATTTAAGATTTTTCAATAAATTTTCTAGTAATGTGTATTGAAGTTTTTGTTTTCATTTGATATTTCCCAACATAGTTTTAAGTTAATTTACTTTTGAGTCTTTTACTTTGTGAAAGAAAAACTATAATTGTAATGATGAGTCTGCTAAAATTGTACGGTTACTAAGTTAAATGACTCTTTTGACTGTGCGAGTAAATTATAAATGTTGAGTCTGCACAAAGATGAAAAATTTTGTAAAATTTGACTTTGATATTTCCCAACATAGTTTTAAGTTCATCTACTTTTGAGTCTTTTGCTTTGAAAGAAAACTGTAGTTGTAATGATGAGTCTCCTAAAAATTGTACGGTTACTAAGTTATTAGACTCTTTAGACTGTCCAAGTAAAATACTAAGTTACTAGACTATTTTGTCTTTGAAAGTAAATGTAATGTCGAGTCTGCACAAAGGTTAAACTAACAGACATTGACAAATCTTAAAGATGTACTTTTGACTTTGAAATAGTGAGTCTTAACAAAAACGACATTTTAAAGGGAATAAAAATATTGGTGTTTGTTGAGTATCCATTTTATTACATTACGATACATGCAAGAGGAATGAAGAAGTGTGTGTGCATTACAATTCATATAAAGAAAAATATGAAAATAATTTACAAAACAAGAAATGCAAAAGCAAACAATAGTAGTGTTTATACTATTTATAGTGAATAGTCTTCTGATCATCGCATCGATGGGGGAGGGGCAGTAGAGGATTACTTATAAACCTTAGTTTAAGTTATTCTTGTGAGTACAGAAACTAAAAAGCATACGTAAATAAAATGAAACAGGAAAAAGAAAAGTAATTATGTAACACAATGTGTTATGTGCAACAATTAAAATTTCCAATATGAGAGTACATGCAGCGAATGTTTGAAGAGTTCCGTTACACTTCATGTTCTAAATGTTTCTAAAGCATACTACTTTTTCCCCACCGTTGTCCCACCATCGATAGGCTACTGACACAAAACTATAATGACATACACATTTTTCTTAAAGTAAAGATATTTGGGGTTTCATCTTAAAATAAAAGACAGTAGTTTATGCTGTAATGTACATGGATTTTTATTGCTTACGAAAACTATCAAATTTATAAAGGTTATTTACATCTTGAGTCTTCTTTTTCTTGCTTTACAAAATTCCAATGGAGTGAATTATCTAACTTGAAGTGAGCTGCGCTTCACCAAACGAAGGTGATCTCTGAATCTGCTGTTGTAATGCTAGCTGCTGTGGTCGTTCAGGACTTGGTTGAAACATCTGGGCAGGTAGACTAGCAGAAGGGGGTGGCCCAAAGAAATGTGCTAATCCCTTCCTCCGGCCTTTGTTGTGAATAGGATTACGCAATGAACAATAAAGCTTGTGCTCCTCCAGTTGTTCTGGGCCTGTGATGCCCAATGTATTCTTACTACTTCTAAAGTATGCAAAACATGTCTTGCAAAAATATAGTCGACGATTTCCTCGATTTAGCTGTCTAGCCACCAACCGGCTGAAATTACTAATGTAAGCATAATGTGAAGTGTTTTCATTAGATAGGAAAAGAAGGTCAAAATGCATCTCTTTCTCCTTGTCTGTAACTCGTAGTGGGTACACATAGTGCTCTTCTTGTTGCTTACTGTGCTTCTTTTTCTTTTTGTCCACACCGTACACGTTTATACTTACACCAGGGTTATTGTGCTCGAACGTGTGGATTTTGTCTGGTCTGACTGGAAACTCCAATCCCTCGAAATTCAAATTAGATCGTGCCCTAACCTCTGCTGAAAAATGATTTGCAGTAAGCCGATCATTACGAGCATTTTTAATAAATTTGGTCAAGATGGCATATTCAAAGGATCGTTCATTTTTCATGTTTCTAACACTGATCACAGCGCGTTTCATGCGAATATCTAGAGGAATGGGGAGGAAAGAATTTTTATGGAGAGGGATGGAGGAATTGGCTGTCGATGGGGTATGTGATTGCTGTTGTACTCTGGCTGGTTGTTCGGACTGTTGTTCCGTAAGTGTTGTTTTACAGTTGAATAGGACATGGGTCCTCAATTTATCCTCGTGGTTGAAGGATCTCCCACACCCGTCACACGCATGGCCTGAAATAACACACATATAGATATAGACGCATACGTAGTAATGGTAAACTTGAAAAAGATAAATATTTCCAAAACAGTGATAATTATTCTAAATGTATAAAGCTGCGACTAAAATTTTAAAATTTGGTAATAGCCTTTGTATTAGTACTCATTGAATAGTAAAGTCTTAAGTAAGTACATTAAATATTTTTCGAATGTTTACATCGTAACTGAGATTATTTATTTTATTTTTTTTTTATTTCTTTGATAGTCTTTGCAAAATCTTTGGAATATATATGTAAGAATGAAGGAATTGTGTGCGAGTAACAATTACAAATATGATATCTGAATAAGCGTTCAAAGTAAAATACAAACACATACATGTAGTGGGAACTTCAGCACGCAATGAGGCTTGTGATGGATCCTGTTTCAGCTTGACGTCAGGAGCGGAAGAGGGGCCGGGTCGCGGTTCCGCGGAGGCTGACGACGGCGCGAAGGATGGGTCGGGCTGCGGTTTCACTGGGCTTGTCATAGTCACAAAGTCTATAACGAACAACACAAACATAATTAGTATATTTTATCCTAAAAGCATGAACATAATTAAATGTGGAGCTTTTCAACAGAAAGCGCAAACAATGTTATAGAAATTTAAAATGAGAATTCACGTTCGATATGAAAGTGTACAACGAAATGCTTAACACAAAAGAATAAGTCATTGTTAGACTAAATTGGAAATGAAATATGCGAACATTGGTTAAAGTAGAATGAATAGCAAGCAGAGAAGTAAATAGTTGTTTTTTTTTTTTTTTTTCTTCATCATGGTACAAATGAAAGCGGATTTTGAAGTGTATAAACATTTGAATGTTTAGTAGCATCAAGGTTAGCGAGTATGAATAAATTTTAAGATATACTTGAAGTCAAATGAAACTGACCTGGCTGTGGTTCATTACTAAACCTGAATGCTGGGTTCAGTGGCTGTTGAGGTTGATGATGTTGCGTATCGATGTGACGGCGAAGGTCCGACTTCCTCGTGAATTTTTTTCCGCAGTCTGGGCACGTAGCTCTCACTCCCCCGTGGACAGAACGCATGTGCTGCTTAACATGGTCCCGTTTCTTGTACGATTTGTCGCACTGAGTGCAGGAGAAGCGACGTTCCACGACGTGTTTCATGATGATCTATAAACAAATAATGCTACGTATTAATGCAAGAAATAGTTTATAAGTCTTTTCTTACGCAATTCTCAGAGTTAAAGGAATCGGAAAGGAGGTTACATCGCGCTTCGCGGAAATCTTACGCGTTCCGCGCTTTTTGGATGTAGGACGTATGCGTTTGTCAGCACCACCAGCACGACTTGCAAAGATTTGTTTACACCTCTATACTACTACTACTACTACTACTACTACTACTAGTATACATGAAATTACAAATAACAATAACAGTTTAAGTTCAAAATGAAGTCTTTGAAACTGTTCTACTAGTGAATAATAGTTTTCGTAGAATATTAAGTCTCAAAAGTTACTGAAACTCAATATTAGAATAAAAATTTACGTTCAATATGAAAGAACGTAACAAAATGTTTAAAGAGTTACGTCCCAATTCACAGTTCACGCGTAGCCAAACCTACAATTTTAGAAAAGTTCAAAAAATTAAAAGTATTTAATTCGCATCCACTAATATTTTAACGTTATTGTACAAGAGGTTGTGAAAAGTATGTGCATCCTACACTTTCAGTTACTTGGAAAAGGTAAAACCACTGAGAACCTATCACAAAAATCTATATTTAAATACAACTAGTTATTGTGCGTGAGAATAATACTTACAATTGAAGTGATAAATATCCAAAGAATGTACAATCGATGGTACAGGCACAAAGCAGCAGCAGCAGCGAAGCGGAGCGAAGAGCAGGGACGTCCGTTCACTACGATGGCTAGGCGAAGAAAGAGGCCGGGTGGAGGAGTAAATGGATGACGCGCGCTCGGCTTGGTTACGCAACCTCTGTTATGTAAGCTGTCGGTCGTGAAAGGGACGCGTAGCTCCACGGCGTGGGTTCGGCGGGAAATAGGAAACGCGTTGTTATGTAACTCGCCAGATGGTTAGCAGACGCTCCCACGCAGGGGTGAGGTCAGACGGATGTTCATTGTCTCACTCCCCTCTCTGTGGAATGTGCGGGTGGTCGATGAAACCTGAGAAGGGTCGTCCCGCAGGTGGCCGGATGCGGGTGGCTAGGGGCTTATACCGGTTTGGACCTGTAGACAAAGGATGGCACGAAACGTGTTACGTAATAGTATCCCACTCCGCATTCCCTTCCATTGCTCCGGTCATTCACAGTCATGGAATTGATGCTCTCGTCACCGCGGTAGAGCATAGACAATAGTAGTGTTTATACAATTTAGTGAAATCTTCTGATCATCTCATCGATGTGAGCAGTGGAAGAGTCGTTGCAGCGCTGCACAGAGTCAATTCTCTTACGAGTGGAAGTCTCAGAGGTAGTAGAAGATTACTGTTAAACCTGAAAACCTTAGTTTCAGTTATACTTGTAAGTACAGAAAATAAAAAAAAAGCATACGTAAATAAATTGAAATGAAACAAAATCAGGAAAAAGAAAAATAGCTATGCAACACAATGTGTCATGTGCAAAAGTTAAAGTGAATATAATGTTCAATATGAAAGAATATACAACAAATGTTAAAAAGAGTTGCATACTATTAACGTAATCTTATTAAAAGATTCTAGTTCTTAATTATTCAATATAAAAGTACATGCACCATATGTTTAAAGAGTTTCATCACACACATGAGCTATATGTCTCCAAAGCATACTACTTTTTCCCCACCTTTGCCCCACCTTCGCCCACCTTCTTCCCCACAATCGCATGTTTAAAGAGTTCAGTGTCTCGACAAAGTGTGTGGTCGGCACAGGTTTCCAGCAAGGTTAATATTAATATGAGTAAAAAAAAAAAAAAAAAAAAAAAAAAAAAAAAAAAAAAGACCAAAGACACCTACTATTTCGACGTGTGGTGGTCTCGGAGGGGGGGGGGGCTTAGCAACTTGGGTGGTCTCTGGGGGGGGGGGGCTCAGCAACTTGGGTGGTCTCGGGGGGGGGGGGTTTGCATAAATTATCCCACATATCCCACAGCAGGGCGTATGCAGCCCCAAAGGTCCCTACTTTGGAATTAGACTGCTAACTATAAAATCAAAACTGCAGATGTATCAAGTAATAATAAAACCAGTTCTATTGCATGAGCACCCTTACAAAAAAGCCAAAAATATTAATAATAATAATAAAAGAGATTGATAGTTTTCTAGAATAAAAATTCCGCAGGGTGTTTGGATCAATGACAATGGGAAGTGGCCCATAAGCAATAATCAAGAACTTAGAGAACCATACAAAGACCCAGATATAACAGCAAAGTCTCTAGTTCATGTGCAGAGTAGGGACAGACCAGAAAGACAAACTCAGAAGGTCCCTAGCTAGGAAGCTTCAGACTTAGATGGAATGACCAAGTGAAACCAAGTGGAGGAGACCTTTGGAAGTCGGGAGCAGGTTTGGTTGCAGAGGACAGACGAAAGTGGTGGAAAATGGTTGGCGAGGCCTACAAGAACTTGGATTTTGTGTGGCCACATGAGTAAAACCAATTGTAGAACAAAAACATAGAAGTTACTTAATTTTAATTTGCCGAAAGTAAAATTTCAATATACGACATAGTATTAAAATTGAATTAGAAATCCAGTAGGAATAAAATAAAATATATAAACTTTTTTTATTTGACAGTAAATAATCTCCAAAAATGAGACAATATAAAATAATTTTGGTACACAATATTTTTGAACTAAATTAAAACCAAACTGTCTGACCTATGCTCTCTAACAGCCCTAAATAATAACAACAGTAGGCCTAGTAACAACAGTACAATATACAATTTTTAAAATTTATTAGTGCAGTATACTTTGCGTTTTTTTCAGTAACAGACGATATAGATAAGTATGAATTAATTCTTTATGCCAGTGTGTTCTCTTTAGATCTTTAGGTCTTACGTAGTAAAACAGTGCAACATGACACAACTGTTCAGAAAAATTTGTATTCGAAACAATATTAATTAAATGGTTTTTATGTGAAGTGGTTTGCCAATTTATTATACATGAAATAATAACTTTAGGTAACACAAGTTAGCAGATGTTCTTGTTTTCCTCAATCCTCCGAGTATTATTGACACGGAGGCAAGGATTTACCTAAGTTGCAGTTTTTCTGCAGATCCAGGTATCCCGGTGGGGTTTTGCACGGCTTAGCAGAACTGGTTCCCTGCCCACGTTCATTCAACAGCGGTGTCTTTGGTTTGACGCCCTCCAGCGCGGCGGCGGCGGCGGCGATGAACCAGTTGGCGATCCACCAGCCAGCGGGCCATAAAACTGGTTAATTGGTGCCTCCAACATTAATTAGGCTAATTCATTAGTGTTGCCTACCACATACCACTAATGAAATAGTAATGGCAAAACATAAAAATGAGTTAACTCATTAAAACGTTACTAACATAGGTCTACTCTGATGATTACAAAATATGTAAATTAATTTTAATTTTGTATGATATACCAACGAAATAAAGCTGTATCAACATTTTTTAAATGTTAGAGGTGTTTAATATTTGTACATCATGCATTGGTTGAGCTGCGTTGATAAAGGCGGCGTTCACTCTCTTCTTAATTTCTGGGAACATTGTTTTTACAATCTTGGGGAAAATAACACTTGTAAAAGTCCTCAGAAATCTTTAAATTCATAAATTCTAGGATTCCATTTACTTTGCCTTAGTTATCACAAATAAGAATACATTTAATTTCTTACTTCTTTTATAACTGTATTCTAATGCAATTCGTGTACAGTTATAAATTCTATTCATTAAAAATACGCAGGAGCCTATCATGTCTCGTATTGAAATATGATACTGGGAGTCAAAGTAAGCACCGACATGGGTGGTAAATAATAAGTTGAAATTACAAATAAAGATAAAAATAACAGATCGTAAATCCTTAGCAATATCAATGAATGCCAAGAGTGCATCACGTATTCAAAACCAATAAATAGAAATTAATCTCAAGCTGAGATCTGCAGCGGCATCTAAATCATCGGCTATATTAGCAGACAGCGACGGTGGCGCGGCGGCGGCGGTGGCGGGAAGCTGAGGCGCCGTGCAGCCAAGGACGATCGGCTCGACCAATTATTCATCAGATTAGAATCTCATTTAAATGGATAAATCAAGAGCGCGTGCCAGGGTGACGACAAGCGTGGTTCACAAACACCGCAGGTCGTGTGCGTTGTGAATGGAAGGCCTTACCATCTTCGGTGATTCAATGAGTTTAAAAGCATAGAATACAACTAATTTGGAAATATTCACGAATTCCACGGTGAGTTCCTATTTCACTTTCCGGAATGTGGTAATTCGTTAAGAGATGCGAACCGTGGAGGGAAGGGTTTTGTTGAATTTGTAATTTGTTGGGACAACAGACGGGCGGACGGCGGCGTGGGAACCGAAGATGACAAACACAGAACGTAGTAGTAATGATGTGAGAACACAACTGACCGGCTAATAGTCGAGGAGCTGTGCTGAGTCGAGGGCTACCGGCTACTGGCAGGGTGTGGCATGGTGGGGCATGGTGTGCGTTACGGATGAATCCGACGACGATTAATAGTCTTCGTAATAGATTATATGTTGATGAGTGTATAACAGACTTTAAAATAATAAACATTCGGTCAGGAGTAACATGCCCTCGCCTTCAGCTTTATAGGTAATGAGACGAATCAGTAGTCGAAGATTACCACTATTCTATAGCATATAAAAACCAACGTTAAAATACTCATAGTTTTAAAAGTAAGAGTCTGATGTTATTTTCTCAATTTAATTAAAATATTTAAGTTATGACGATATAGTGGACTACATTAAAACTTGAAAATATTTTTCAAAATAATGCAGTAGATATCTATTTAACGCAGTCTTAACAACAGGGATAGTTCTTGCAATTTCAAATACATTTCCTGATGATTATAATTTTTATATAGAAACAGTAGTAAAAACTTACTTTTTCTTTTTTAAAAGGTTTCTAAATTTATTAATCGAAAATCAAAAGAAAACATAAAAAAATAGACTTTTTACATTTTTAATCAAATGTACTTTATATCATATACAATACTTTATTATAATACACATTTTAATAATTTTCAGCTCTTCAAAGTAATATACTACAGTACTATTTTTATCAAATTGAGGTTTAACTTGAAGCTAAAAGATATATTTTAAGCCATCGAAGGCGTTTCCCCACACTCTGTTAAAACAAGTTTAGTCAAATTTCATAATGATGATAAATGTCTGCTTCAACTTGGTTTTTAATTGTAAAGTGATTTAAAGAAAGCGAACCTATATAAAAAATCAAAATGCATTGGCCAATCAACTAATATTAAACCCATACTTTTGTTTCTAATTGTTTAGCCTACCTAAACCGACGTTTGATATCCATATTACAATTTATGAACCAGCTCCGTGTATCATGTACGTCAGCAGTTGTTGGACGTTGGTTTCCCGCATTTACATGCAAATTACTCTACCCCAGTGGCTCAGGATTTTCTAATCTCTCGTAATATGAGTGTATCGTGTTAAATATGTCATCAAATATTTGTCTACAATACTATCTTGAAAATACAATGTCTAAAGTCTTAGTGATTCGTTTCGGCAAGTCAATACAATACATAATATAAAGGTATACTTGATATATCTTCTACATCATTAATGTCTCTAGTAGGTAATGGTCGATTATCTCTTTTGGGAATGTTTTGCATAACATTTAAGTCAATCAAATTTTATTATGATGTAACAAACAAAATGACGTATTGGTAAATGTGTTGTTAACAATCATCAGATGACGTTACCTTTAATAACGAGAGGACTAAACCAAAACTAAACAATATTGCAGTTTTTAGTTTAAAACTAGTACTGCACTGGATTATGATAAAAAGGGCTTTCCAAAATGTTGTTTACATGTTAGCAGCAATATAGTCAACGGTTTCTTCACTTTTTAACTCTTCCACCTTCATAAAAATCATTGCATCAGTGTATTTTTCTTAGTAAAAATTCCCAAAGTATTTTATTTAAAAATATTATTCTGGAATTTAGTTGTAAGAGTTTTAAGTTGTGGTTTAGTTTTCAACACCCTCATGAAAACCAAGTCAAGTCATCACTTCATTCATACCAGTAGTTTTTGAGTAGTTAATATACCCATTGGTATAACTACTCCTTCCTTGTTGGTATTCCCATACAAGGAATATTACAGCGTCCAGGAGTTTTAACAGATAATAAAACTTTTTAGTTAGAGATGTGATTTAATTTTAATTATATTAATCACTGATTGTTGTATGTTGAAACCAACAACTAACTGATCATTTGCCAATGATATTTGTATAGTTTTATGACGAATAAACGTTCTTTATTCTTGATTTTTGTATACCAACTAATATGTTGTTAATTTTTGTCCCAGAATTAATTGTATTATATTATATACATATTATATAAATTATAATTTATAACGTAGTTCAAAGTATCTTTATCCTATGAGCTATTTATATGAATTTCACAAAGGTAATATTACCATAGAAAATAAATAACAGAAAATATCCATCTCAATCGAGAAAACTATTAATTTTATTTCAATCACAATGATTTAACATATTTTATTAAAAACTTTATTACAAGGAAACTAAAATGAAGAAAAACTGAGGAATAGTAAACCATACTGTATGTCATCTTAAGTAAGTTTTTTCATTTGATAAAATTAACCTCCACTAAATGTTGTAGCACATTAATTTTAAGCTACTTAACAACCGTAAGCTATAAATAGATATCTAAATATGGCGTTAGTTATATTCTATGCATCTCTGCAAGGGGCTTATATAATAAATCATAACTTTTAGTGTTCCTAGGAATATGTCATAGTTGACCTAATAACACCGTACTCAATAGGAAATCAAAAGCGATAATCGGATACATTTGTTGTCAATAACTTGTCACCTGATAGATCTGGAATTAATATTGACGGATCATATTGATATTAGGCTGCTAATGATACTCATTTCGATTATCTCAATATACTGTTATATCAACATACCTCGGATCATCATGTCGGAGTGTGTATTTATGTACCGTTAATATTTATTTGAAAACAAATAAATAAAATAAAACAGACAAGATATATAAAGTTACGAGTGTTGATTAAATTGAAGTGACGGCAATATTTTAATGAATATATTTATCTAGGAATACAAAAATAATAAAATCATCATTATCGGTATTTGTTTGTTTATAGGGTACTGGTCAAAATCAAATGCTCTAAGGTATCATTTTTACTGACAGGGAACAAAAGTAATTGATCACTTCCGTTAGGGGAAGTAGTCATAGACCTTCATCTAAAAACATTACGGCTCAAAATTATTGGGTCGTAATGACCAATATTTATATATTATATCACGAGCATTTGTTTTAAAAACGCCTATCATTAAGTGCATTTTGTTTTTCGAGCTTAAACGTCATGAAGCTAATTTATATGTATACTACTACTTTTACTACTGCAATACTGTGTAGTTAGCTAAGTTAAGATGGCTATTACTGACCTAAATCTGAATACCATTAAAAAATTGGGCCAGGATGTGCTTTATACTTTAGAAAATTGATAGGAAAGATTTTATAAAAAATATTTAGCCCTACATCAGATTAAAAAGTGGTTCACAATAAATTATACATATTTTTTTACAGTTAGAGCCAAATTGGATTTTAAATCGTTCTTTCCCATGTGTTCAAAGGTTCTGAAGAAAACATCATTTTCAGGAGATGTCATTGACTCACAAAACACTATATTTGGCAGTTGCAAAGTAAACATGATTTCCAAGATTATATACCACTATTAATTTCAAGCTTACCATACTTACCGTTTTGTAGTATGGTATCTTTATTTTCACTGAAGAAAGTTCATAGTTTGTACTAACCTTTAGTCTAGAGGTTTTACTCTGGAATGGGATTGAGTAAAAAATAATATAGAGTTGGAAATTGAAAATCTGATTCCTCTTCACAATGCTCCTATCAATGAGAAAGAGATAGGATGAATAGCAGAGGCAGAAAACGTCCATGGGTGAGTCAAGGAGGGTAATGATATTTCAATTTGCAAAGAAGAAAGGCCACGAAGTAGGGTCTTTCTTGGTTAGATTTGAGTCGAGAGTCAGCTGTAAGTTTTCTCGTTGGAGTGGTTCGATTCATCCACTTTACTAACGTCTTAAAGTGTAGTGAACATTAAGTCTCAATAACCAAACAAAACACTTATCCCCTTAAGTTACTGATCAGTGCACCTATTCCCAATAATTTAAACTATAAGAAAATGTAAGAAAAATAGTGTGGAAACAGGGAATCAAGTTGGTCAAAAAAATATCTGGGATAGAGTAAAACATTTTACCTAAATAAAGAAATAAAGAAAATAATTGGATGGGTGCCAATTACCAGAGATTTTACGATGAAAAATGCAATATAAATATTTTCATTACTAATGACATGGTAATTTTTAAAACTTGGTTAGGCTACCCTTTAAAAGTTTTATGGCACTGGAATAGGTAGTCTTAGAGAGCCCTTCTTGTTATAACGATTTATATCAAGTTCCTGAGAATAATCTTTTGGGTCTCCTTTGTGTTCGAATTGTTTAAGGACAAATAAATAAACTTTTAAAGACGTAAAAGGTATTAGGGTGAATGGAGGCCATCTTCCCTGAAGAATATCTGTAAGAAAAGAAAAAGAAACACACTAGTATGTTTAAATTTGAAGATAAATGTTTATTCTTGAGTTACTTTTATTTATTCATGAACAATCTCAACTGTGTAATTTTGATTCCCACTACAAGGATGAGTGTAATTTTTATTTTGGAAAAAAACAGTTGAGTAAGTTTGTGAATTGTAAAAACTATTCACCAATAAATATTGAGCATATTTTCTTTTCAGCACACATTTTACATACACATTTTTTTTATAACAACAGAATATTTCTTTCTTCTTCAATTTTCATTTTGAAACCAAAAAGGAACATATTTTAAAAGCTTAAAAGAGAACTCGAAGAAAGAACTATAAGAATTTATCCTTTATAATCGCTTCATGCCCTCCTTTTAGCTCCACCCTCTGGAAACCCTCAGCTGCCGTGGAAAACATCAGTCCAAGAAAATCCCACACTGCAGCACAAGTCAAATTAGCATCACATTCGGCGGCATTGCTTTATGAGAATAATAATAATGATTATTAATGGCTTTACCAGTGAAGCAAAACCTTACACAGTTAAGCAGAAATCAATAGTTCAACACAGAGGTGTTAAAAAAAAAAAAAAAAAAAAAAAAAAAAAAAAACTGTGGTGTTGGTCGTGTTAAGGCATATTGGGTAAGAAAGGTAAATTATTAATGTGAAACACTGAAAAATTGGGAGATTTTAAGTTTTTACAATATACAGATTTAATTTATTGTTATATTTTAAGAAATAAATATTTAAAATAAAGATAAACTTAACATTTTACATTTTGGGGGATCTATAGCCAACCTTAAGATCAATTTAGAGCTTTGATGGGTACGTTGTATATTGCTTGAGATTTAAATGAATTTGGGGCAACCTAGGTGGGCAGAGGGACGTAGCCCCAGTTTTTACACTATTAAAAATTATAAACGAGTTCGATGAAAACAACAAGGGGGCACGGGGGCGTAGCCCCCATCGAGCCGCAGGCGAGTAATTCATATATTTATTTTTGTAGAAATTAGAATACTTGAATGATTGTAAATCTTATCGTCTTAAATGTCTTGGAAAGGCAATACTGAGGGTCTCCACCGACGTTAAGAAAGTAAGCAGCAGGGCCTGACGTCGACTTGAGGCAACACGTGTACTTCCTTACAGACATTGAGTGATCAACACGCCGGACATCCCTCAGGCAATTAAATAAATTATGATATTTATAGAAATATTAACCATTACTACGTTTGACAACGTTATGACACAACTACGTTCTCCCTACAGGTTAACTTAAAAAGAAAATAAACGATGTTTCAAAGTAGATTCTGGTAAAAACTGCTGCTATAAGCTAATGGTGCTACCTATGAGAATTAGATCGTAACCATTAAATAAGAATTCCTTTTATAGGTGTTAAACAAAAACATGTTAATCTAAAATATTTTTAAATAATAATAATTTTTGTTTTATTTGAAAGTCAAGCTTAAAACACCTAGCCTACCGGAAAATAGCTGAAATTAATATATCTATCTCAACAGCTACACCTTGGGCTGTACGGTAATTAGAAGAGAGGGATCCATGAACACAAGTTAACTAATCTGGATATACTACTGCAATACTTTTACTACATAATACATTTCACTTACTTCACTCCTACAAAAATTTCTGTTTAGTAAACTTGTAGTAAGAAGTTCTTCTTAAATCGCACGGAAAAATCGTATAACCAAATATAAGTTTGAAACATTTAAACATTTTGATTTTATTACCTAGCAACGTAGTTAATTATAATACCAAATATGAGAAAGTTTAATACTAGTTGTAATATTAAATAGGCCTACTTCCACCAGATTTCACAATACGTCATGGTGTATGTCATAGCCTTATCAGAATCAAGCGTTGATCGGTGTTATGTTGCTTGTTCAATATTTTAGCTACTTGAATGAAATTTGAGAATGATTGTGTGAACAAAATATGGAGGACTCTTCTATAAATAAGGAGTTTCAGAGCAGGTTCATCAAAGATTGTTATGAACAATTTATTGTTTAAAACTCCCAAAGATAATTGGCTTTAGTTAAACAAATTCTAGATTGGCATACCGTATTATTCTTAAAAATGAAAAATACGAATTAATGTATTGAACTGATACTTTTTAGGTCTATTAGGCCTGATACACAGGCGCTTTTATTATTAAAGCATTCCATACCCATTATTTTATTCATAGTGATATTTTAATGAAAAAATTATTGCCCCTATTACAATAGTTGCAAGTGATTTACCCCAATACACACTACTAGAGTATAACGGGCATTGCAAGATAGCGATAAACCATAGTTTCTTAAAACTCTTAGCAACAGATGCCAAGATTTTTACTAGATTAAAAGGAACATTGTGTTATTGTGTGATCACTGACGTTAAGCATCACACATATTTTATAGTATAACAAGCACTACACGAGTGTTAATTTGCTGAGATTTGTTAATGAAAGTGGATCGCCTTTTGTAGCCGAACAAACGAATGTACCGGACACATTCCTCAACTGGCAATTTATTGTTTGGAGTGCGATTGTGGGCGGGGCCTACACTGCACTGTTGAACGGCAGCCAACTAATTAACATGTACAAATTTATTTACTGTTCTTAAGGCAAGTATAATGAAATATTATTGTACTGGTTGTACCATGATGAAGTGGCAGGGTCGACCCATTACTTGTTGGTTCATGCAGTTGTGCATTAAAAAATTTATTTAAGTAGATATTTTATATTATCCAACAATATAAAACATGTTTATTTCTTTAATTATTTTGTAATATAATTTGCTTTTACAAATTTTCCCTTCAACTTTTTTTTTAATAAGTAGGCCTATTGCGTTATAAGTACTAATATGAATAAACAACACGAGAAGTTAATGGCTTATTTTGAAAATATTATGTAGTGATGAAATTGTTGAAATCTGTTATTTTTATACATTTTATACCATAAAACATAAAATATCCTTACCAGTAGAAAATTATGCATACCAGGTATCCACGGGGTCAAAATTAGTAGCGACCGCTGTGCCAGTGTAGAGTTATGGGCGGAGTCCCCCTGATTTACAAACCAGCTGTCATCGCCATTAGGAGCTCCTGTTATGAATGGAGGCGGCCGCTGGTCTATGTCTACGATTTAAGCAACTGACGTCACCAGCTCGAACCTGTTCGTCTCAGATACCCCCGAGGATGCAGGAGAAGGCTGGTGACTGAGTGTTACCAAGCGGTGTGCTTTGTGCAACATGATGGTAAAATATAGTTGACCTAGGAAAAACTGTGATGTTAGGTGTTAAAATGCCTACGTTACTTAAATTTTCCACATGTGAGTCTGAAAATGTTTTATATCACAGAAAATACTAAATATCATGCAAGGAAGTTTCAAAATCAGTTTAGTCGTTTTATAAATAAATTTTAAAAATCTCAATTTTAAATAAATAATCTTTTAATCATGTACTATAGAAAGACATACTCTTACAGCAGTAATTGGATTTATATGAATACATGAAAATAATGGTACTGTATATTGACATTGAATTTTTTAATTCAGTATTTATCCAGTGTGCATATGCAATACTGAGTTTTAATTACCTTATAGTCCATATAACCCATCATCAAATAAAAACTCCACTAAGCCAAATTGTTGTCTAATGCTCCAAACGAGTGTCACTATTCTTATTAAAAATATTACAAAACGTCATTGTTTATTACTTTTTTATCTGCTTACTATACTATAGAAATCTAATATATAATTACTCTACGCTTCATTACGTTATCATTGTCAAAATTACTTGTATTAATTTAGACTAAATGTTTACTAAAACCAACATATAACATACGAGTACAAATTAAACAAACATACATTTAAACCATCACGTGGTCAAATACTGACATTAATTTGAACTCAACAGTTTGATTGGTTATTCAATCCAAATACACCACATTACCAACAATTATTTCCGATCAAAATCCCCAGCTTTGCTCCAGTCAACCTTTTTAATCAAATGGAGAAAAACAATTTAATTGATTATATCTGTTTTGGTTTATCTCCGTTTACTGTATGCTTTTACCAGTAAATGACATCATATCAGTAAAGTAATTAAAAATGTTGACGTATACTAATTCTAAAGAAAGCATTAAGTATAATGTCAAAACTACGACGATACAATAATAGCTGTATCATAACCGAGACAGCTCTAGGGGCTGTGTTACTCTCCAGTGACATTAGTAGACGGGTAGTGGTGACTAGCCGTATCATAACCAAGACAGCTAGGGGCTGTGTTACTATTCAGTGACATTAGTAGACGGGTAGTGGTGACTAGGTGTATCACAAACGAGACAGCTCTAGGGGCTGTGTTACTCTCCAGTGACATTAGTAGACGGGGAGTAGTGACTAGCCGTATCGTAAAAGAGACAGCTAGGGGCTGTGTTACTATTCAGTGACATTAGTAGACGGGTAGTGGTGACTAGCCGTATCATAACCGAGACAGCTTGGGGCTGTGTTACTATTCAGTGACATTAGTAGACGGGTAGTGGTGACTAGCCGTATCATAACCGAGACAGCTAGGGGCTGTGTTACTATTCAGTGATATTAGTAGACGGGTAGTGGTGACTAGCCGTATCATAACCGAGACAGCTAGGGGCTGTGTTACAATTCAATGACATTAGTAGACGGGTAGTGGTGACTAGGTGTATCACAAACGACAAAGCTCTAGGGGCTGTGTTACTCTCCAGTGACATTAGTAGACGGGGAGTGGTGACTAGAAGGATCATAACCAAGACAGCTAGTGGCTGTGTTACTATTCAGTGACATTAGTAGACGGGTAGTGGTGACTAGCCGTATCATAACCGAGACAGCTAGGGGCTGTGTTACTATTCAGTGTCATTAGTAGACGGGTAGTGGTGACTAGGTTTATCACAAACGAGACAGCTCTAGGGGTTGTGTTACTCTCCAGTGATATTAGTAGACGGGTAGTGGTGACTAGCCGTATCATAACCGAGACAGCTAGGGGCTGTGTTACTATTCAGTATATATATATATATATATATATATATATATATATATATATATATATATATATATCGTATGGCTCATTCAGCCAGCCACCATGGTTTAAGAATAATAAAAAAAATTCTGCGGTGCAGAGCACCTGAGTCAGTATAAGTAAAAATCTAAACACTAAAATAAAAAAAATAAAAATTAGATCTCTCTTTATAGAGCTAAATCCAGGGCGCTAAGCCATTGCAGCCCAGCTTCACTTGAGCTATGCAGACCGGCCAATCCTTCGGGGAAGGCACTCAGTGGGCACTCTTCGACTATGTGTTCCATAGTTTGATACTCTGCTCCGCAGTCGCATGACTGGTCTTGTGTCATTCCCCATTTGTGCTTCCAATAATTACATCTCCCCACTCCAGTGCGGAAACGATTGAGTATAGTCCACTGCTTCCGAGGAAGATTCATACCACCTACCGCTACGGTCGGGTCATCTATCAAGAAGTGGTTCCGACCTTGAAAAGCGTCCCAGGAGGAAGTCCAGTTTGTATGGATGGTGAAGTTCGAGTCCATCAACTGGGAGGCTGTTCGTAGAGGTGGTTTTCGGGACCTCAATCGGCCCGCATTCTGGGGTAGGTAATCATGGATGGGCAGCTGTGGAGCAGATAAGATCTTTGTGTATTCCCTAATGAGTGCATCCCTTCGTCTTATTTCAGGAGGAGCGATATTACACAGCACCGGGAGCCAGGGTACAGGAGTCACCATGAGTGTACCACTAATGGCTCTCATGGTCCTGTTTAGCTGGACGTCGATCTCTCTAACGTGCACACTATTTAACCACACGGGAGCACAGTACTCAGCAGTTGAATATACCAATGATAGAGCAGTTGTTCGCAGAACTTGTGCGTTAGCTCCCCATGTGGAGCCAGCAAGGTGATGGACAATGTTAGTCCTGGTTCTCACCTTAGCTGCCGTTTTTTGTAAGTGGCTTTTAAACGTGAGAGACCGATCTAAAGTGACTCCCAGATACTGTGGGTGGTCATTATGTTTCAACTCAACACCGTTGAATACGATTTTAAGCTTTTGGTTGGCCAGTCTATTATTCAAGTGGAAGCAAGCAACCTCAGTTTTTGTTGGGTTTGGATTTAGCTTTCAGGCTTCAAAATATTCACCAAGGGTCGTGAGGTCATTTGTTAGTGTTTCCTCAGCTTGTCGAAAATGCTGGTGTTGATATGCCAATGCAATATCATCTGCATATATAAACTTTAAGGACCGAGTTACAGGAATGTCGGCAGTATACACATTAAAGAGCAGTGGGGCGAGCACTGACCCTTGTGGTAGGCCATCCTTTAGTTGCCTAAACGTACTTTCTCTGCGTCCCAGATATACTTTTATCATCCTATTGGAGAGCATTGAGTTGAGGAGGCGCAACAAGAAAGGGCAAGGAATAAGGTCGTAAAATTTAACTAGGAGGCCTTTTCTCCAGACGGTGTCATATGCTGCAGTCAGATCTAAGAAAGCCACAGAGGTTTTCAGTCTTCGCTCGAACCCATCCTCAATGAAAGATGTCAGAGCTAAAACCTGGTCACAACAGTTGCGACCAGGCCTAAATCCAGCTTGTTCGACAGGGATGCTGGCATTGAGAATAGGGAGGATTCTGTTATAAATCAACCTCTCTAGCAGCTTATAACAAACACTTAAAAGAGCTATAGGCCGATAACTTTCAGGCAGTTTTGGATCCTTTCCGGGCTTCAGGATAGCTATGATCTTGGATTTTCTAAATATCCCAGGCATGTCGCCGGTTTTCAGAGTGGTGTTAAAAACTTCCAGAAGCCACTGTCTAGCCTTGTTACCCGAGTGTTTTATAAACTCCGGGAAAATGTCATCCAAACCTGCTGCTTTGCCAATTGGCATCGCATCAATCGCCACTTCCAGCTCGTCGTAAGTGAAGGGTCTAGAGACTTCCAATGGCGCTTGCCGACTCTCCTTTATCTCATTAAGCTTGAAATTAATTTTTCTGTCTGCAGACGTACGCACAGGTTTTGAAAGTACGGAGAGGCGTTTTGCAATTTCACGAGGGCTAGGCTGTGAGGCATCGTGTTTTTCACTTGATTTACCAGTGGAGAGTTTCCTGAGCAGAGACCAAGCTTTCCGACTACTTTTGGTGAAGTTCAGGTTCTCGACAGTTTTCACCCACTTCTCTCTCCTGGAGTTGTCGAGAGAGTTAAGGAGTTGGTCAGCTACATCTCTGTCAGCAGTGTCTGTAAACTCACTGTAAAGATCTTCGCACTCTCTGCTCCATCCTGGAATGTATTCTTTTCTAAAACCTCTTGGGATTGTCGCCTTAGCGGATGACAGGACAAGGCGAGTGAACCGATCATAGTTTTTTATTTTAGAGGGGATGAACCTAATGCCGCTATCAAGCCTTGATGAGAAGGCCTCCCACTCAGCTTTATTAAAGTTCCACCTAGGCCGAGGAAAAGATCTTACGAGAGGAATTTGCATTCCTACTGATATTATTACAGGCCTGTGCTGAGAGTGGGGGAATGCACCAAGGACCATCCTGGAAGTAGGCACGGGTGTTGCTGATGGTTCACGGGAGCAAAAGCACAAGTCTGGAGAGTACCCACGACGCCATCGGGCTGAATGGAAGGTGTGTGGGTCCTTGGCATTATATACCAGGAAAAGGTTGTTATTTTCAGCCCAGCTTGAAAGACGAGTGCCGTTGTTATCATCGGACGAGTATCCCCACTGGGTATGATGACTGTTGAAGTCACCTACATATACCACAGGATGTTCAAAAGTTGGGAGAACTGTGTCTGACCACTGGGTGTTTGGTGGTTTGTATACATTTACAATAGTAGTCGCAGACACCTTAACAGCAACAACAAATGTGTTGTTATCACAACTTTTGTGGGAGACTGATACGTCGTCTATGTCCTGTCTAACGTACGTCGCCACTCCGTAGACCCTGTGACCTATTTCCTCCACAAGCTTATATCCTGGGATGTTGCCCCTCGCACTGTTTTCTAAGTCTTCTGCATGTGTTTCTTGCAGTGCGAGGACATCGACCTCATTTTCCAGCAGCACCTTGCTGAGGCAGTCACTTTTAGATTTGCTCAGACCCTCTACGTTAAAATGACAAACATTTAAAACACAGCCTAAGTTTCTAAATTGGCCCTGGAAAGGGCCGTTTGGATTTTGTCTGGCAGCTGGCATAGCTGAGAGATCACTGTGTGTGACAGTTCAGCTGCCAAAGTTGTCATCACTAATGTCACTATTCAGTGACATTAGTAGACGGGGAATGGTGACTAGAAGTATCATAACCGAGACAGCTAGGGGCTGTGTTACTATTCAGTGACATTAGTAGACGGGTAGTGGTGAATAGCCGTATCATAACCGAGACAGCTTGGGGCTGTGTTACTATTCAGTGTCATTAGTAGACGGGTAGTGGTGACTAGGTTTATCACAAACGAGACAGCTCTAGGGGTTGTGTTACTCTCCAGTGACATTAGTAGACGGGTAGTGGTGACTAGCCGTATCATAACCGAGACAGCTAGGGGCTGTGTTACTATTCAGTGACATTAGTAGACGGGTAGTGGTGACTAGCCGTATCATAACCGAGACAGTTAGGGCCTGTGTTACTATACAGTGACATTAGTAGACGGGGAGTGGTGACTAGGTGTATCATAAACGAGACAGCTCTAGGGGCTGTGTTACTCTCCAGTGACTTTAGTAGACGGGGAGTGGTGACTAGCCGTATCATAACCGCGACAGCTCTAGGGGCTCTGTTACTCTCCAGTGACTTTAGTAGACATGGAGTGGTGACTAGCCGTATCATAACCGAGACAGCTCTAGGGGCTGTGTTACTCTCCAGTGACATTAGTAGACGGGGAGTGGTGACTAGCCGTATCATAACCGCGACAGCTGTAGGGGCTGTGTTACTCTCCAGTGACATTAGTAGACGGGGAGTGGTGACTAGCCGTATCATAACCGAGACAGCTCTAGGGGCTGTGTTACTCTCCAGTGACATTAGTAGACGGGGAGTGGTGACTAGCCGTATCATAACCGCGACAGCTCTAGGGGCTGTGTTACTCTCCAGTGACATTAGTAGACGGGGAGTGGTGACTAGGCGTATCACAACCGAGACAGCTCTAGGGGCTGTGTTACTATTCAGTGACTTTAGTAGACGGGTAGTGGTGACTAGCCGTATCATAACCGCGACAGCTAGGGGCTGTGTTACTATTCAGTGACATTAGTAGACGGGGAGTGGTGACTAGCCGTATCATAACCGAGACAGCTGGGGGCTGAGTTACTATTCAACGACATTAGTAGACGGGGAGTGGTGACTAGCCGTATCATAACCGAGACAGCTAGGGGCTGTGTTACTATTCAGTGACATTTGTAGACGGGGAGTAGTTACTAGCCGTATTATAACCGAGACAGCTAGGGGCTGTGTTACTATTCAGTGACATTAGTAGACGGGGAGTGGTGACTAGCCGTATCATAACCGAGACAGCTAGGGGCTGTGTTACTATTCAGTGACATTAGTAGACGGGGAGTGGTGACTAGCCGTATCATAACCGAGACAGCTAGGGGCTGTGTTACTATTCAGTGACATTAGTAGACGGGGAGTGGTGACTAGCCGTATCATAACCGAGACAGCTAGGGCCTGTGTTACTATTCAGTGACATTTGTAGACGGGGAGTGGTTACTAGCCGTATTATAACCGAGACAGCTAGGGGCTGTGTTACTATTCAGTGACATTAGTAGACGGGGAGTGGTGACTAGCCGTATCATAACCGAGACAGCTAGGGGCTGTGTTACTATTCAGTGACATTAGTAGACGGGGAGTGGTGACTAGCCGTATCATAACCAAAACAGCTCTAGGGGCTGTGTTACTCTTCAGTGACATTAGTAGACGGGGAGTGGTGACTAGCCGTATCATAACCGCGACAGCTCTAGGGGCTGTGTTACTCTCCAGTGACATTAGTAGACGGGGAGTGGTGACTAGACGTATCATAACCGAGACAGCTCTAGGGGCTGTGTTACTCTCCAGTGACATTAGTAGACGGGGAGTGGTGACTAGGCGTATCACAACCGAGACAGCTCTAGGGGCTGTGTTACTATTCAGTGACATTAGTAGACGGGGAGTGGTGACTAGCCGTATCATAACCGAGACAGCTAGGGGCTGTGTTACTATTCAGTGACATTAGTAGACGGGGAGTGGTGACTAGCCGTATAATAACCGAGACAGCTAGGGGCTGTGTTACTATTCAGTGACATTAGTAGACGGGGAGTGGTGACTAGCCGTATCATAACCGAGACAGCTAGGGGCTGTGTTACTATTCAGTGACATTAGTAGATGGGGAGTGGTGACTAGCCGTATCATAACCGAGACAGCTAGGGGCTGTGTTACTATTCAGTGACATTAGTAGACGGGGAGTGGTGACTAGCCGTATCATAACCGAGACAGCTAGGGGCTGTGTTACTATTCAGTGACATTAGTAGACGGGGAGTGGTGACTAGCCGTATCATAACCGAGACAGCTAGGGGCTGTGTTACTATTCAGTGACATTAGTAGACGGGGAGTGGTGACTAGGCGTATCATAACCGAGACAGCTCTAGGGGCTGTGTTACTCTCCAGTGACATTAGTAGACGGGGAGTGGTGACTAGCCGTATCATAACCGCGACAGCTCTAGGGGCTCTGTTACTCTCCAGTGACATTAGTAGACGGGGAGTGGTGACTAGCCGTATCATAACCGTGACAGCTCTAGGGGCTGTGTTACTCTCCAGTGACATTAGTAGACGGGGAGTGGTGACTAGCTGTATCATAACCGAGACAGCTCTAGGGGCTGTGTTACTCTTCAGTGACATTAGTAGACGGGGAGTGGTGACTAGCCGTATCATAACCGCGACAGCTCTAGGGGCTGTGTTACTCTCCAGTGACATTAGTAGACGGGGAGTGGTGGCTAGGTGTATCATAAACGAGACAGCTCTAAGGGCTGTGTTACTTTCCAGTGACATTAGTAGACGGGGAGTGGTGACTAGACGTATCATAACCGAGACAGCTCTAGGGGCTGTGTTACTCTCCAGTGACATTAGTAGACGGGGAGTGGTGACTAGGCGTATCACAACCGAGACAGCTAGGGGCTGTGTTACTATTCAGTGACATTAGTAGACGGGGAGTGGTGACTAGCCGTATCATAACCGAGACAGCTAGGGGCTGTGTTACTATTCAGTGACATTAGTAGACGGGGAGTGGTGACTAGCCGTATCATAACCGAGACAGCTAGGGGCTGTGTTACTATTCAGTGACATTAGTCTTTTTCTTTGTATGATTAAAGTAGTGTGAAATTGTTGGTGCTGGCCCAGTTCAAGGTCACCTGAGGGATGACGTCATCGAGGTCAATGACCTCACCGATGACGTCATCGATGACGTCATCGATTGCGTCATCGATGACGTCATCACTAATGACGTCATTTCTATGACGTCACACCCATGACGTCACAGAAATGACGTGCTGATGACGTCATCACCCCTTACGTCATCAAAATGACGTCACCGACGCCACTGAGGTCAAGGTCATGCCGAAACTTAAAATTTTTTGGCACTTTTGCCGTTTCTCGCACTACGCTCCGAGTTTCAGTCAGAGTCCCCGTGACCTTGACCACTTGGAGCGAATATTCGACGAGAAACGGCAAAAGTGCCAAGTTAAACTCGAGTTTCTGACATGACTCTGCCTAAACGGCCAATCGGTTATCCCTCAGGTGACCTTGAACCAGCACAACACCAACAATTTGATATTACTGTGACCTAGAAAACCTAACAAAGGAGCGCCGACACCGATGCGCACCCCACGACAGTCACCGAGCGACTGACCTCCAGGCTCCGCGTACTCTAGGTATATCGGCTTGAGAGACTAAGACTCCAAACTGTCAGGAATGGGAGTAACTAACTGAATTTTGCAAGGAAAAGTCATCTCATCCAACATTCTAAACAAATCTTCATCAGTAAAACTTACATTAGTCTGTTTGGTATAAAACTTAGGGTGTCCGCGCAACAGTTTGCGCCACTTAGCTAAAGTCGAAACCCTTTTGACTTTGAGTGGTGGACAGTGAGCAACTAATAAAGTCTTAACACGGTTAAGTTTCTTACCTAAAGCGTCCCGCGACATGGCTTCCCTCACAAAAGTCCGCACAATACTGAGAGACTGCTTGTAGCGCATGAGTCAAGGGAAAAGAGGTGGGGGAAACAGCAGGAGTGGGGGAAGGTCACAGTGGTGGTGGAAGGTGAGGTTGTACGCTGGAGTATCGCATCACTTCACCATGACCTGTCCTACAGTCAATACACTGTTCTCTTGGCCCGAGTTGGCACTAGAAGAAACATTTCTGTACAGCTTAGGCTGTGAGAGCCGAGGAAGCAAAGTCAAAGTGGAAATTGTGTTAAACTCCAAGATGAAGAGTCTCCTAAATAAACTAATTGTATCCCTGCAATCCCCTATAACATTAGAGAAATACCACTTTATAAAGCGACACCTTATTCTTTGGCAAAACGAAGTGGAAATGGAAAAGATCACAGTAAAATTAATCTAACCTAAAATTTGGACTGGACACTCATGGCGATACCACGTGGCGTGCAAACGCCACCCTAAACATTACAAGTTAGGTTATTGAGCACCTCTGGTACGATAACCGACGTGCTAGAGTTAAAGTGTGATGACCTTGAGTCAAAACACTGAAATACTACAAGTCGATATTGTCCCAGAGGTAAAGTGTAGTGACCTTGAGTAAAATCAGAGAAAATCCAAGCCATGTTTGTCCAGAGTTAAAGTGTAATGACCTTGAGGCAAAAAATTTGTAAAACACTTACATGAACAGAGTCGAAGAGCAGCGATGCTTACCGCATGCAAGCCTGAGACATACTGGCTGAGCGCCATCGCGTAGCTTAGGGACTCGATTAAGGTGGGGGTATTGGCAACACTTAGAGTAGAAGTGTAGTGGGTGACCTTGAACCAGACTTAGAGTAGAAGTGTAGTCGGTGACCTTGAACCACCCCTGAGGGGTGGACCCCCCACCCCCACCCCCCCCCCCCCTCCACCCCCACCCCCACCCCCACCCCCACCCCCAACCCCCACCCCCACCCCCACCCCCACCCCCCACCCCATGTGGAATACAGAGCGGGGGATAGACTACTTTGCGGCAATGGACTAACATGCTGCTTAGTGGTCTATCCCCCGCTCAAAGGGTAGCATTGGATGACCTTGACCCACTTTAAAGCAAGGACAACCGGTTAACTGGTATAAAAGAGGGGGTCTATACATCTCGACTTCATTCTGCTTTGGACCTTCCAGTGGAACGCTAGAAACAATGAGTGGATCGCTGCTTGGTGCTAACTTGGACAGGTATTCTGTGATGGTACACTATGAAGATTGTAGAGACATGTTGACGGCTGTGTATGATTGTTTGGTGAGAAAAATCTTTCAAGAAAACTGCCAATTTATGTTAGCGTGGAAAGAAACTTGTTTGTTGATGGTCATGCTACAATGCAAAGCATGAACCACCTCCATGTGTTAAAAGTAGGACATCATAATTTGGACGAACTGGACGATATGTTTAGGAGCTGGAGTGTTTGATACATCAGGAATGTAAACCATGCGAAATTGAAATTTTTAAATTGGATATGGAATTAGAATAAAATGTGTTAAACAGGACTTGGACTTGGACTTGATTGAGGTTTTGTAGAACAGAGCGGGGGATAGATCACTTTGCGGCAATGGACTAGCATGCTGCTTAGTGGTCTATCCCCCGCTCAAAGGGTATCTTTACGTGACCTTGACCCACATAAATTGTATAGTTGGTGGGGGTATAAAAAGGGTAAGCAAATTGGATGGATACAACACTTTCATACCATGGCTCCACTTGACAACACCGTGTTCCATCGCAACAGAATTCTTTCAATTTTGGAGGTAATACCTGTAGAAGTTATAGAAGCAGAGGACCAACTACCTGCGGTTGATCAGGAAGAGGAGGAAGAAATAATGGATATTGAAACGGACTCTGACGAAGCTGGTTCAACGGACAATGAAGTGGACTTGCACGCCTACGAAACATTAGAGTCGTCATCTGAGTCGGAAATGGAATTCCAATTGGAAATTGAAGAAGAAGAACAAGAACAAGACACTCCTCATCGTCCAATGGATAGGGTGTTGGTAGCCAGAAGAATTATGTATTGTCATCGCTACCTATTTCGTGATGAGAATGATTCTGACTCTGATGGTGATGTTTCACCCTTGTAAAAAGTTTAAACAAAAAGTTAAAAAAAGAATGTGAGCGGGGGATAGAGCACTTTGTAGTAAATGATGCTGCTTAGTGCTCTATCCCCCGCTCAAAATAATAATTCAAATGACCTTGACCTACATAAACTTGCTCAAACAGACGTCTTTGAAAAAACTTGTACAAATTATTGAATCTAGACCAAATATCATCAATTTATCAAGCCTACTGATAAATGTATTACAAACGGTTGTGTAAAGGCTAAATTTAGCACATGAGTGATAACCTGTTTCCATATGACGTCACTTTCCCCACCTATCTGCCTCGGATATAAAGGGTCCCGGTGGAGTGCACTGCTCATTATTGCGTGGACATTCACAGAGTGTGCATTCAAAGCTAAACCGTTTGAAATGGCTCTTTGCGACATTTGTTGGGAAATCTTTCAAGACGAAGATCTTTTCACCATACACAGAGAATTACATGAAGACGAAGATAGAAAAGAAGATATTACCATGGATGAAATAGACTTAGACTCAATTGACCGGTTTTTGGAAGAGCACCAGAAGCAGACGGACTACTGGGACAGCTATCTACAGCAAATGCAAAGAAGAAGACCTAGTGTGATCCAATTTGCTGGTGCTGGACCATCTACTGCTAGAAGACCTTTTGAAGAAGAAGACACTGAAGAAGAGGACACTGAAGAAGAACTGGAAGATGTGAAACAACTGCGCACCACGGCCTTACCAGGACGAGTTGTAACACATTTCAAAATTAATAATGTTCAATTGGAACTGGAAACATTTATAACCCAGGCTAAGGAACTTGTTGGTGGAACCTTGAGGGAAGAACTACAAAGATTAAATTTTATTAAATTTGGAATGGTGTTAGAGGCTATGTTTAACAATACTGATGGTGAAACAGCATTGAGAGCGTTCATTACCAAAAACCGAACCCTTACCTTCACCTCCAACATCGATGATATTATTAAGGAATGCTTGGAAGAACTTATAACAAAACTTCAAGAACATGAAGGAAGAGGATCTGGATGGACTTTGTCATCAATTGAAGGTATGGATGTAAGGGTTCACAAGCATGGATATGGTTTAAGGGGTAGTAGTTTTATCCCTTTACCAAAGAAAATCCAAAACACTAAATCGTGTAGGAATGTGCAAAATGAAGGTAATGAATGTTTTAAGTATGCAATGTTAACCAAGTATGTTAAAGATCATCCTGAAAGAGTTGGTAGAGAATATTACGAAAATGAACACCGCTACAACTTTCAAGGCCTCACCTACCCAGTTACATTGAAAGACATAGACAAATTTGAAAAGAAAAATCCTGGCGTTTCAGTGAATGTTTTTGGTCTGGATGATTCAAACAACGTTTATCCTTTGCGGGTAGTAAAGGTTGAGCAAAGAAACCACACGGACTTGCTATTGATAACTAAGGGTGAAATTTCCCATTATGTATGGATAAAGGACTTTGAAGCCTTAGTTGTAAAACAATTGACCAAAAGAGTAAATAGGATTACAGTTTGCAAGAGATGTTTCTGCTTTTCTTGGAAAGATTCAAGACGTGGAGGATCGGACTGGTTGTTGGAACATAAAAGACTTTGCAACGAGAACTATGAAGTGAAGATTAGTCTGCCACCACCATCTCGAGCGTGTATCCAATTTAACAAAACAGTTCACCAATATCGGATTCCAGTAGTCATCTACGCAGATTTTGAATCTACGTTAGTACCACAGGAGCTGCCGGACGGTGAAGTGACTAGAAGAACAAAATATCAGTTGCATCAACCCAACAGTTTTTGTCTAATAGTGAAATCAACCTTGTCTGAAAACCAATTGCAAAACTATGGTTTAACATCCACTCCAATACTCTACCGTGGTGAAGAAGCCGCTAAGTATTTCGTAGACCAGTTGTATGACATTGCTGAAAAGGTACAACGCTTGTATGGTAATGTCGTACCTATGGAACCTTTGAATGAGAATCAACAAGAAGAATACAATATGGCATCAAGATGTTATCTATGCGAGAAGAGCTTCAGTGAAGAAAATCCAAAAGTAAGAGATCACGATCACCTGACAGGTTTATACAGAGGAGCTGCTTGTAATTCATGCAATATAAATTACAAACTGCCCCACTTTATCCCTGTCGTGTTACACAATCTTAGCGGCTACGACTCCCACTTCATTATTCCAGAGTTAGGAAGAGATGATGGTAAAATTGATGTTCTTGCTACAACATTGGAAAAGTACATCAGTTTCTCAAAAACCGTAGGTAAAATTAAACTTCGCTTTGTAGACTCTTATAGATTTATGGCATCTAGTTTGAGCAGATTGTCTGAGAATCTACGAAGAGAAGACCTAAAAGAAACCAGCAAGATTGTACCTGAAGATAAATTGGACTTAGTATTACGTAAAGGAGTGTTCCCCTACGACTACATAACATCTACAGAAAAATTTGAAGAAACCAGTCTACCACCGATCGAAGCCTTCAACAGCAAATTAAACGAAAGTGAAATCTCCGTTGAAGACTACAATCATGCTTGTAATGTTTGGAACCAACTAAACATTCAAACCTTAGGGGAATATTCTGACTTTTATATAAAATTGGACGTAACTCTGCTGTGCGATGTGATGGAAGAATTCCGAAACACCTGCTTCTCCGCCTATGGACTGGACCCTCTACACTCGTACACATCTCCAGGATTAGCATGGCAAGCTATGCTAAAGTCAACCAACTGTCGACTGGAACTTCTAACGGATATTGATATGGTGCTCATGATGGAATCTGGTGTACGGGGCGGTTTGACACAAGCTGTAACACGTCATGTCAAAGCCAACAACAAGTACATCCCCGGCTTCGACGAGCAACAACCATCGGTCTACCTTGGCTACTTTGACGCAAACAACCTTTATGGTTGGGCAATGTCAAATCCGCTTCCCTACGCTGACTTCAAATGGATCGACCCGGCCACCATTGGAGACATCTCACAGATTCCGAAAAATGGTCCAAAAGGCTATATTCTGGACTGTGATTTTGAATATCCGGAGCACCTTCATGACCATCACTACGACTTGCCTCTGCTAGCCAAGACTGAAGTTTCACCGACAGGAAGATGGCCAAAATTGATGATGACCTTGGAGAATAAGGATCGCTATGTGGCTCACTACTGGGTAGTTCAACAGGCTCTTGAATTGGGTCTACGTATAGTGAGAATTCATAGAGCAATTGAATTCACCCAGTCTTGTTGGTTGAAACCATATATTGATTCCAACACTGCAAGAAGAGCTGCAGCGACAACAGCATTTGAAAAGGACTTCTATAAATTAATGAACAATGCCATCTTTGGGAAGACCTTGGAGAACAAAAGAAAACACAAAAATGTAAAATTAGTGAGTGATCCTAGGAAATTGGAAAAATTAGTGCAAAAACCAAATTTCGGAACATCCATGATTATAAACGAAAATCTAGTCGCTGTCAGTATGAAGAAAACAACAATAGTCATGGACCGTCCGTTATACATAGGTATGACGATTTTGGACATAAGTAAAACCCTGATGTATGATTTCCATTATAACAAAATGGTTAAACACTACGGAAGGGAAAACATTGGAGTCGCATACATGGATACGGACGCGTTTATCTACTGGATAAAGACTTTGGACATGTATGAAGACCTAAGGACTTTTCCATACAAAGAAGATTTCGACTTTTCTGACTATCCGAAGAACCATCCAAATTTTAATGAAAAAAATAAAAAAGTAATTGGAAAATTCAAAGATGAAGCAAATGGAATGCCTTTAGAAGAAATAGTGGCGCTGATGGCAAAATTGTATTCATTTAAGATGTACCACGAGAACAACACACCGACAGTGAAAAAAGCAAAAGGAGTGAAGACATCTTATTTGAAAAAACACGTAACATTTGACCACTACAAGACTTGTTTGTTTGAAGATACTACGATATCAGCAACATTCAACAATATCCGAAGCTTCAAGCATCAAGTCTACAGTGTCACCGAAATTAAAAAAGCACTGTCAGCTCGGGATGATAAAAGACATATTTTGCCCGACAAAATCCACACTCTTCCATTCGGCCATTACTCCCTAAACCCTATCAACTAGTAACCTATTCTTCGTCCTTCTACAACTTCGACCTTATTCCTTTCTCCTTCCGTAAAAAAATGGGGAACACGGCAAGTCCAACGCCGTGTTCCCCATTTTTTTACACAAGTTTGGATGACCTTGACCCATATAAATGATGTGAATATTTAAGACAACGTTCATTGTGATTATACATGTGATACAACAAACATTGAAACCTGCAATATGAAGGACTTGAAGCAACAAATTGTCAACGAACTTCATAAACCTGCAAGAAGAAAGTTTCCACGAAGAAATACGGTGATAAAAGGAATTAATGATTTATATCAAGCAGATTTAATCGAAATGATTCCTTATAGCAAACAAAATAAAGGATATAAATACATATTGACTGTTATTAACTGTTTTTCAAAAATGGCAGATGCTTTACCAATAAAAGATAAAAGTGGCAAAAGTGTTACAAAAGCAATGGAAACAGCTATACAAAGAGACAAACATACTATTAAACATTTACAAACAGATGATGGAAAAGAATATTTTAATAAGGAATTTGCAAATTTAATGAAAAAACACAATATAAACCATTACTCAACCAATTCAGAGGTAAAAGCTTCAATAATCGAAAGATTCAACAGAACTTTAAAAAGTGCAATGTATAAAATGTTTTCCAACAGAGGATCGCACATATGGATTGATATGTTACCAAAACTTATAAACAATTACAATAACAAATTTCATAGGACTATCGGGATGAAACCGAACCAAGTAACTAGTAAAAATGAAAACCTTGTATTAAAACGTATAAAAACGAATACTAAACCAAAAGTTGAAAAACTAAAGCCTAAAAAATTTAATGTGGGTGATAAAGTGCGAATAAGTAAATATAAAGGTGTATTCAGTAAAAGATACCTGCCAAATTGGACCAATGAGGTTTTTACTGTATTCAAAGTACAACCTACAGTACCTGAGACATATATTTTAAAAGATAATAAAGGACAATTGCTTGAAGGAGGGTTTTATGGACATGAAATGTTAAAATCAACAGTAGGCGATGTATATTTAGTTGAAAAGGTGTTGCAACGGAAAAAAGATAAGGTCAAAGTACGATGGTTAGGATTTAATAAGACGGAAGATTCTTGGATACCTAAAAAGGATTTGATATAACGATAGAGAATCATTTTAGGTTGAACCATTACAAAGGATGGAGATAGTACCACAAAAAGAGAGTTTTACTATTAATAATATAGATGAACTCACAGTGGATAATTCAGAATTCAATAGTGGGAAACATGGCAATTTGTTACCAAACACCGTTCGTTGTCTGGTTACCCTTCCAACTGTGGAAAAACTAATGTAGTATTCAATTTGATTACAAACCCTAAAGGATTACGATTTAACAATCTATATGTATTTTCAAAATCACTACAACAACCAAAGTATCAATTATTGGAAAAGATACTGACTAATGTGCCTGAAGTTAAATATTTAAAGTTTAATGCAAGCGAGAGTGTCATGCAGCCACAAGAAGCTAAACCATTCTCCGTGTTTATATTCGACGATGTATCTTGTGAAAACCAAAACACAATAAGGAATTACTTCGCTATGGGTCGACATAACAACATAGATAGCATTTATATTGGCCAAACTTACAGCAAAATACCTAAACAACTCATTAGAGACAATGCAAACATGTTAATTGTATTTAAACAGGACGAAACCAACCTAAAACATATATATTTTGATCATGTAAATGCGGATATGACATTTGAACGATTTAAAGAGTTGTGCGGAAAGGCTTGGGCTGAAAAGTATGGGTTCCTAACAATTATGAAGGAACAACCGCTAAACAATGGTCGATACAGGATAGGATTTGATAAATTTATATTAATACATTAAACGCGGTATAACACATTCATTGTTGTACAACACGTCTTGCTACAAACATGGTTAACCAAGAAAAATTAGTAAAAGAAATAAAATCACTTAGTGATTCTATTCGGGCTAAAAACAGAGCATTGAAACTAGGTATTAGCGAGAGGGAGAAATTCCTTGAATCTACTTTTAAACCTATTACTGAACCCTTGAAACAATTAAACAAAAAATTTGCTAAACCTGTATTGGAAGGAGATGCGATTGCACCTATTACGAAGTTTGAAAGAGAAAATGTAAAATCAGAAGAGTTTAGTGATGAAGACCTGGAATCCTCTACGTATAGTGGTTTTACCGGTGGAGAACCCGAAAGAGAGCTAGAATCACCGGACTATAGTGGAATAAAAGAATTATATGAAGTAAAAGCCAAAAGAGGACATGAAGTTGTATCAACTGCTAGTGAAGAGGAAAAAGAAGAAGAGACAAGGGAAGGTCCGTCAAACATAAGCTTGTTGGTGAAAACATTCATAACAAAGGACCTTTAGGAAGGAAATACATGGTAAAAATGTTACTTGGAACAATTCCTAATAAGAATTACCATAGTTATGGAGCGAGATTAACAGAAGACGGTTTAATGATAGGTAATAGCCCGTTAAACGTTGACGAACATGATAATATTGTCATTGGTGATCAAAGATATAAGGGCACAAAAGGATTATTTGAATTATTATTTGAAAATAAGCCTTCAGTATCATTAGTGAAAGAAAAAGACATGGAAGCATATAAAAATATTTTGGAACAGACAAATGCATATAGGAGAAAGTATTTACCTGACCAACCTCCTTTTAGATCTAAGTCTTTAAAATATAAAGAATTTGTATCCAAGTTAATACCAACTAGAAGACAAACAATGCCGTTAACACAAAGAAAACCTGTAAAACGAAGATTTATGGCATCCACTTTGGATGTAAGTGCTCAGGAACGAAGAAAAAGAAGTAAGTCCGTTACAGGTACAGGTTTAATGAAGAAATTATATAACACAAATGTGATTTATTATAATAACATCAATAAATTGGTGGATAGAATGAAACTAATACATGAAGCTAAAGAAGCGGGTCATACTGGATTGGAAAACGAATGGGTGGCTTTAGTGGATGAACTCCGAAACCGTGGGGTAATCTCATAAAAATGCGTTACTCCTTAGAGTACTATTCAGTTGCACCCATGAGTGTTGACAAGTTCGGACGTTACTCCTCGGATGGGTTATATTATGCGAATAATTTAAAAAGAAGTGCTGGTTTACCACAAACACCTGATGGAGATTATGATATGAGTAATAAAAGGTTAAAAAACATAAAAGATCCTTCGGATGAAAACGATGCAATAAACTTAAAAATATTAAAGGAAAAGATATCGCCAACATTAAAACTACAAAATAACACATATGACGCGGAAAATCATAGAATTATCAACGTTGGTAAACCAAATGAAAATGGTGATGCGATAAACAAAGGTTATTTGTCATCTGAATTAAAAAATACGTTAAAATTCAATGGGAAAACGTATAGTGCCAACAATAAACGTATATCCAACGTAGATGACCCTAAAGATGCAAAAGACAGCGTAAATAGACGCTATTTACATTCTTTGATACCTGAAAAGACAAAAGATGGATTTTCTTTTTATAAATTTGTTATAAATGATATAGGCTATCCAAAAACTGAAAACGATGCTGTAAATCTAAAATATATTAAAGATCATTGCATCATACGTGATGTAGGGGTTATAGATTGTTTTAATAATTGTTTAGCAAATGTTAAAGATGGTTCGGCGCCATCAGATGGTGCAACAGTGGGTCAAATGATGGAAACCTTAAAACAAGAAACAACCTCTTTTGTAAAACAAGATCAAGTAGTATCGAAGCAAGGGGATGAATTTGTTCAAGGTAATGAAAAATTTAATTTATTAACATACAAAAATGATGCTTGGGATTGCATGGATAAAAAGTTATCAAATATGGGATGGGGTTATGAAAAACAAGATGCAGCTGCTTTATCACAAACCGTACATCTAGATCCAGATCGATATTTTAGATGGTTTACATGTAATAATAGAGTGATAAGAGACTTGGCACAAGGAAGAGAAGCAAATGATGCTGCAACTGTAGGACAGACCATTACAACATCATTAAAGGATAGTAAAGTGTATAATTGTAATAATAAACGTATAACAAACCTTAAAGACCCTGAACATGTAGATAATGCTGTCACTGTTAATTTTCTTGTAAAAGTTTTAGGTAATGCGATATTTGATTTACACAATCATTTTACACCAGATATTCTTCAAGGAAAATCAGGTCATAATACTTATGCTGAATCCATGAGAGGTGAGTATATTAAACGAGAAATTTATAATAAATACTTTATTAACCCTAAAACGAAACAGTTTAGATCATCAGATTGGGGTGATATTGATATTTAAGTAAATAACTCAATAAATGACTTCATTTATGTGCAACCTGTCATAGAGTTAACACATGAGTTGCACACATTGCCATTATAAAAGGACAATAATGACGTTCAAGTACATCAGTCCATATCGAGACACTGCAAGAAAAGGAGGTGGGATCACGTCCACAGCGGTTTCTCTGTTAAGTAAAGCTTTAAAACAAATTCCAGTAGGATCCATAGTAAATAGAGCAATAGACGCATTACCATACGAATTTCATATACCAGGAGGTTATCAGTATTGCGGACCAGGAACTAAATTGAAAAAACGACTGGAAAGAGGCGATCCTGGCATAAACAAGTTAGATCAGGCTTGTAAAGAACACGATATCGCATATTCCACGTTTGCCGATTCAAAAAATAGATCAATAGCTGACAAAAAGCTTGCGGACATAGCTTGGCAACGAGTAAAATCAAGTGACGCTAGCATAGCAGAAAAAGCAGCAGCTTTAGCAGTAACAGCAGGTATGAAGGCTAAAACAGCAGTAGGAGGTGGAAGAAGGAGGAGAAGGAGAGTAAAAAGGAGGTCAACCACAAGAAAACATGGAGGAAATATAAAAAGAAGACGACGATCTACAAGAAAAGGCAGGAAGAAGCCCACCGTGTGGTCAATGGTAAAAAACGGGGCAGGTCTTTACCTAAGACCTTATCGTGCATATTAAATGAAAGAAATCAATTGGTCATACCACATAAAGCATTAACCAATATTGAATTATTTAAATATATTTCCTGTTTAAAAATACCATTTTTCCGCGGTGTGTTTATGAAAGACAGTTTACCAAAGAAAATGTGGCAAAATGAGACTGGAATTGTAAATTTGGATAATACTGAAGGGCCTGGCACCCATTGGGTTTGTTATAAGAAACTAAATAACGATGTATATTATTTTGATAGTTTCGGTAATTTGCCACCACCAAAAGAACTTCAAAATTACTTTAAATCTGCTAAAAACATATATTATAACTATAAAAGAGAACAACCTGATAATACTTCAATATGCGGCCATTTATGTTTGGAATTTCTAGCTAAAAGTATCAGTCACTATTGAGATGTCTTCCTATACGGTATCATTAACAGGAAAATCGTCCACTTTACGAAGTATCCTTTTTCCAGCGTTACGCTTGCAAAAAGGAAGGTTTTGGGAGGCGGCACTATTGGATTTTACAACGTACAACTCTATTCCCAATGTTACGGAAGGTAAAAATAACATATTGCATTATTATAAGGGAAAGGATGCCAGTGGAAAATTTACAGACTTACAAGAGTGCAGGTTACCCACAGGTTCTTATGAAATTGATCATATAAATGATTTTTTGCAAACTAAAATGGGAAAAGACAATATAACATTAAAAGGTAATAATAATACGATGAAAGCTGAAATTACTTCCAAATATTATATAGATTTCACTCAACCAAACTCAATTGGTGATTTATTAGGATTTTCCAACGATGGGCCTGTATTAGAACCAGATGTAACACATTCCGGTAAGAAAACAGTAACAATATTAAAAGTCAATAGTATAGACATAACTTGTAACATTATACAAGGTGCTTACAGGGATGGGGCTAACACCCACATCATACATACTTTTTACCCAAGTGTACCACCTGGATTTAAAATTGTTGAAAAGCCACAAAACCTGGTATATTTACCGTTGAACACCACTTTCATTTCAGACATCGTGTTGAGCGTATTGGATCAAGACGGTAACTTGGTAGACTTCAGAGAAGAGCCTATTACGATTAGATTACATTTAAAATCAACACTTTAATACAAAACCATGGGTTTAACATTTAAAAGCGAACAACCTACGGGAAACCGCATTAGTAGCTCTTCAGCTGTGGAGGAGTTAACACGCGAGAACATCCGTTTCTTAGAGAGAATTGGATTAAAATTAACCGATTATGGATATACTGGATATAGCGCAGGGTCCAACATTCGACGAAACCCTATGGGAAAAAGAATATCACACCCACAACCCTTACACTTCATCGAAATTAAACAATAACGATGAAATTCGTATTCCCATACAAAATCAAGACATTTACACATTACCATGTGAAAGTTACTTGTACATTGAAGGACAAGTTACTAAAAAGGACGGTACTACTGTTGGTACAACAGTTCCATTTATAAATAATCCTATGGCTTTCTTATTTGATGAAATTAGATATGAAATATCAGGTGTAACAGTTGATTCCACTAAAAAAGTAGGTATTACGACAACTTTAAAAGGATTAACATCTATAACACCCAATGAAACCAATTTACTTAAACCTGCCGGATGGGTATTACCTACGATTGACACGATCACTCCAAATCCAAATGGATATTTTGATTTTCATATTCCATTACGTTTGTTGCTTGGTTTTGCTGAAGATTATAGGAAAATAATATTAAACGTTAAACAAGAATTAGTTTTGTTGAGATCTTCTAACGATAAAGACATTATTAAAGCTGCAGATGCTACTACAGATGCGACTTTAGAATGGAAATTAAAATTAGACAAAATTGTATGGAGAGTTCCACATGTGAAATTGGCTGACGAGCATAGAATGCTACTTTTAAGAAAATTAAAAAGCCGATCGTGATATTGTTATTCCATTTAGAAGTTGGGAATTTCATGAGCATCCCAGTTTACCTACTACGGATCGACACACTTGGACTGTTAAAAACATCGAATTATGTAGAACGAGCCAGGTATATTATATTTGGTTTACAAACAGGTAGAAGAGACGCCATTACTAAACATGCAGGACAATTTGATCATTGTGACTTGAAAAATATTAAAGTTTATTTAAATTCACAATTCTTTCCATACGACAATTTAAATGTGTCATTCACTAAGAAGAAATACAGTATATTGTACGATATGTACGCGAGATTCCAAAGTTCATATTACGGTAAAACAAATACACCTTTATTATCACCTGACAAATATTTCGATGCCTACCCAATAGTTGTAATCGATTGTTCTAAACAAAATGAATCAGTAAAGTCATCAAGTGTGGATATAAAAATAGAAATGGAATTCAACGATGCTATACCGGCTAATACAACTGCATACTGTTTAATTCTACATGATAAAATCGTAACATACACACCTTTAACTGGAATTGTTAAAAATGTATTGTAAGAACCGGTTTTGTTTCATTCCGCGAGTATAAAAGCAGAGCGTACAGACCGCTCCTCATCAGTTTGTTGCCTACTGTTGTATGGGTAGCATCGTATTCAATATGGCTTCTCCTAGTGGTACACCTGAAAATATGGTAGATATTGAGAAGGAGATATCTGAGTTTTTAGATCCTCAAGGTCACCAGGAAGGAGGTGAACAAAACGTTTGCGGACAACTTCACGCCAGTAATAATGTTGAAGAAAAAGGTAAAAGAAGAAAGACTATACAAAAGAGAAAAAGGGATATTGAAGATAATATTTCTCCAAACATATTGAGTGAGGTATTTTTGCGAATATTTTACCCAATCTCTTCCAGTTTGGATAAAAGTGTTTTAATCGGTGTTATGAAATCTACAGATTATTCCCCTACTGTAATTTTAACTCATGGACCCAAAATGATTTTGTTTACGGACAGTGCTTGGGAATCGTTTATGAAACATTTGCATCTGCTAGAATGCTATTTAAGTAGTAACATGTTTGGAAGAAAGACAAGGGTAGGACTTTTGGATTCAAATGTGGAAATTGATATTATTAAACAACGTGGTGATCATCAGCTACGGTTTAGAGACACAACAAGACATGATAACAAAATTCAACTTAATCGAGAGGAGTTTTTCATTTTAACTTGTGCTACTGAACCTATAACAAGATACTTGAGACAACTGGTGTTTTCAAGTTCGATTATTAAAGATTATCTGGAAGACACTTTGGACAAACAACCGGACGCACCTATATTATACGGACCTGTAGATACTTCTATATTTAATAGAGTTCCTCATGAAGTACAGATGTGGAGACAATTGGAAAAGTACGCTCAACTACATAAGAAATCAGTAAAACAGGAAGAAGAGGAAGATGGAGGAGAAGAATCAAGTGTTAGTGATGAAAATGAAAACAAGGAAAATATAAAGATGGAAACTTAAATAACAATGGTTAGTTTTTAAAACAATAACCAAAATTTTGTGGGGTTAGGCCTATTGGGGACGGTGCCCACGTTAAATATACACCAACGCGCCAACAACTGTACGGCCGGGTATAAAAGTAGTACCTACCGTGGTGTGGAAATCAGTTGACCTCCTGACTTCGTAATGAGCAGACGTGTGACCTTCAAAATGGACAAGGGAGAAGAACAACAAGTAAAGTCCAAGCCTGGTATTATTGAGTTTCAAGCGTTTCGTGGTAATGATGATAGATTCATTATAAAAGAACTTGTGTTTTTGGACATGAATACAAGTGTTCCTTATTCGTTTTTATTTAAACCACCATGTTCTTATTTAGTCCAGGCTCTGAACAGGCTGAGCATGCACTGAAAGTCTAACAAAATTTGACTTTGGATTATTGTTGGGAACATTTAGTAGACGTAAAAAACCGATGTTGCCACATTTCCAGAATGGGCACAACACGGGGGACGCCCCCTAGAGGAAGTCGTAGAGGAAACTGTGTTGGCCTATGTCATGTTGTATATCATTTTAAAGGTCTTTGAATGTAGATTCGAATGCCACAAACCCGATCTCTAAAGGTCGAGTATAACTCGAGTTATTGCGTTTTGAAATTTCGACAAAATGCTTTTTATGCAAAGTTTGACTGCCTGCCATTTCTAACTCGATCGTTCATTTATGGTCGGCTTTACGGCGTTGGTTTCTGTTAAACATAATCTTAAAGCTTACGTTAAATATTTCACAAAAAATTTCATGGGTTGTCCCAAATAGGACTGAAAATCATAATGTAATTATAATATTCCGGGCAGCAATTGAAGACGGCAAATGAAGACTTAAAATAAAACATTTAACTTAATTTTCAGGATATTTATAAAAAGGAGATAGATAGAATTTAAATAGATTTGAAAATAATGTCGGCATTTCGACATCAAATGAACGTTTGAGCCAGAAATGGCAGGCAGTTAAATTTTGCATGAAAGGATTTTACCAAAATTCAAAGCGCAATAACTCGCATTATATTCGACCTTTAGAGATCGGGTTTGTGGCATTTGAATCTACATTCAAAGACCTTTAAAATGATATATAACATGCCATAGGCCAATTCAGTTTCCTCTACGACTTCCTCTAGGGGGCGTCCCCCGTGTTGTGCCCACTCTGGAAATGTGGCAACATCGATTTTTTACATCTACTAAATGTTCCCAACAATAATCAAAAGTCAAATTTCGTTAGACTTTTATGCATGCTCAACCTGTTCAGAGCCTGGACTAATTCGTCTTTAACTAGTAAAGCCGCTACTACCAACAGATGGATTTCAAAACACTTCCATCATATCGATTGGTATGATGGTTTTACAAGTTACACGGACTTGTATCACATTATGCATCACTTTTCAGACAAGTTTACCAATATTTACACAAAGGGGCTGGAAAAGAAAAGATGGATCGAAGGATTTACTCATGTTCCGGTTAATGATGTGGAATTGGATAAGAATTATCAATACATGCTGGAAACCATATGTATTTGTACAAAAAGCCCAGAACATGATAAAGATAGACATTGCGCTTTGAAAAATGCCTATAAACTCGCCTCTTACCTTCAAAATGGGGAAGTGGGGAGTGGTGGGGGTAACGGAGAGTATATAAGTGGGGAGCAGACAGGGACCTGGCATGAGTATTACTCGAGATTCCGAGACGACAACATCTCCGAGCAAGAAGACGATCTGTAACCTGACCATGGCATCTCACCAGTTCCTTCAGACTTTGGTCGAGCAGTTCAATGCTCACTCCAAGTCAACAATATTACCTGTAAAGAAGTGCTCGGAATTAAAAGACGAGAAGCACTACATAATCCATGCTATGAAGAAGATGGAGACTACAGTTGGGGAGGCCATCTGCTGCAGTCTCAGCGAGGCACCGTTTACTCCGGGGGATGAACCAAAGTTCCAGGTGTACCTGCCCAAGAGATTCGTCCATCTTCTACAAAACGAGGATCTTCGCTCTATTCAACCCGGGTGTCTATACCTGGTGTCGCACGGCTGCACGGGTAGCAATTCTACAGAGTTGACCATCCACATCGCTGACAAGCAGCAGTGTTAGATTTAAGTTTTAATGTTGTAAATATGTTGTTGTTGTAATGTTTTATAAATAAACGAATCATAAAAGACAAAAAAAATTAAAAAAACAAAAAATGCAACATATCAATATGTGACAAACTTCACGTATTGATATGTTGCATTTTTTTTAAACTTCGCGGGTGACCTTGACCTTTGACCTTTGCATTTCACAACTACCCCCACTACCGTAATTACCCCCACTACCGCACTAGGATTCAAACCTGCTTGGATGCGAAAAACGGTCATTCTGTTGCCAACTAGCAAACGATGAGCACCTTGTACGAGCTTTGCTTACAACGAGTTATAACTGACGCATCTTTATTCCAGACGGCTTTACGAGATAATATCCCTATAACAGTAAAGCAGGATATCGAGGAGTACAAGAAAGATGATAGAGGGTATTCGGGATACTCCTGGTATAGGTTCCAAGACGGGGAAAAGTTTTGTAGGCCTTGTGGCAATGCTGCCGTCAGAGACCTTCGACGGTTCGTACAGGAAGGTGGTAGAAAACAGTTTGGATTTCTAGCACCAATGTTTAGATTTGAAAACTACAAGGACACCTGTGCTATTTGTTCCATCCCTTTGTATCAATGGAAAAAGTTTAGAAGTGTTTAATTGCATCTTCCATACCCCCACCACCATCACCCCCACCACTTTTCCATGTACCTCCAAACGCTGTGCCTCGGCTTCATTTCTACTACAGCAGCCAACCTAGCAACATCAGGATGTCTCTCAACGTCAGTTGCGCAAGTTACGAGGAGGTGAGCATCAAGACTCAGCAGGAGCTAAACGACTTATACAAGGAGTTGCAGCTGATGGTGGCACGAGGCTACCGTATAAATGTGCAAGTTTACGCTTGCAATATACGGAACACCCGGCAGTCAAAGGAAGAGCCTGGACACTCCTCGACGGCTTCCTCACCAGCGTCCATGAAGACCGAGCCAGACAACTTGGACTACTTCAGCTGACTAGCAGTTGTATTTCTTGTCCTAACCATTGTAGAATATGTATATTTTTTCATTATATTAAAGAAGTAAAAGAGCAAAAACACCTATCTTGTTACTGACATATAAGCTCAGTAACAAGATAGGTTTTTTTAAAACACAATTTGGATGACCTTGAAACTTCCCCCTCCACTGCTTTGTTACCCCCACCACTTGACTATTGGTGTACATGGCACATCGCAATTGGAAACCTCATTCCATCTTCAACAGCCACACCGACAACATCAACAATGGCAAACCTACCAACAGATGAAAGATGTCCTCACGCATGTTGTGACTTCGTCCACGAGTTGGAGAAGAGGATGCAGGAGAGGGCGATAAGAAGAAAACAGATCCACTCAGAAAATATCATGATAGTTAACGGCTATCTTTTATTGTTCGGCCTTATTATGGTTGTACTTTTCATACTGTATGGCATAGTCACATGTGTCGGCAAGGTTGCAGAAGAAAACGCTCGCCACCATCAATTGGAAAGTTTCAATGTTACTTTGTAAGTTTTCCTTTTTTTTAAAACTCCGTTTGGATGACCTTGAAAATTCCCCCACTACTCCACCACACCCCCCACCACTTCACCATGTTCCTGCATGAGCATCACATCAACCGTCATTCCTTGTCCGACAAGCAACCATGGCAGACAACAACACCATCAGCCAAGCTGACTCCACTACTGATGTCGGTACAAGTACGGGTTGGACACTGTCGATCGATAGTGTACACTATTTGGAGTCAATTTGCGAACGTATGAAGGAAATACTGCGGGACAACCCTGGGATCATAATACAAATGAATTTAAATTATGATTGGTCCCAAGTTAGAATGCAAGGGGACGACAACAACGGTCAACAATCTCCACAATATTCACCCATGTCCCCGATCTATCCTTACGGCGAGTCTGACGTCGATGAAGATGAGGCTGATGAAGATGCAGGGGACAACGAGGCTGAAGAGGAGTAAGCTTCATTCCTTTTTTTTTAAAACCTAAATTGGATGACCTTGAGAATTCCCCCTCCACTATTTCCTTTTTTTAAAACCCAAATTAAATGACCTTGAAAATACCCCCTCCACGTACTTTTGGTTTACCCCCTCTACTTTTCAATACTGTTACCACAGTCTGTAGCTCACATCATTCCTTGCTTAGCTATCATGGCGGACAGCACTCTTTCTCGAGTTGACTCCACTACGGATGAAGAATGGCCATTTTCCTGGAATGTTCATCTGCAAGACTCGGCAGAAGTGGATATGTTGCATGAGAAATTGGTGTATGTATTAAACGAAAACCCCAACATTGAATGTAGAATGACTATGGATTTCGATGCGACAGGGGTCCACACTCAACCTTCCACTTCAAGCCAGCCTGAGCCTCAGCTTCAGCAAAAGAACTTTACACATCTTTACACTCCAATACGGCCGGAGGATGTGGTTATCAGCGAGGCGGACTCTACTACAAGTTATATTGAGCCAACGAATTGGAAGCTTGTTGTTGACACCTTACACAAGGTCGACTTAGTATGTGACAAATTAAAGGAATTGATGATGCAAGATCCTGGTCTTCGTTTTAAAATTGATTTGTTTTTCATCTGGGGAGCACCTGCACGGGGCTCTTCGTCTGACAGCTCTCCAAGTACAACGGACGAGGAGGAGGAGGACGACTAGTTATCTTTTTTAAAACTCCGTTTGGATGGCCTTGACCTTTCCCCCTCCACTGAGTTTATTTAAGGTGAACTCTCAATGACTGCGGCATCATTTCATCGCGCACCTTCACCACAGCAGCATGGAGAGTCGACTCAACTACTGTTGCGAACAGAAATGTTTTTCATGGCCAAATGACATTGATGTTGCGGATGGCCTGGCGTGTAGAAAATGTGAAGCTTTTGGTCAATGCATGTGTAAGTGCAAGTCTTGGAAGAAGCCGAAACCAGAGTTGAAGACATTCCATGTGTACCAGATGAGAGGGCATAAGTACACTTGTTGCCCTGAACGTTGCATTGAATTCACACTAAAGCAGCTAACTGGCTGCAAATTGTGCAACAATCATTTTGCAGGTTTTTGCAAACATTATTTAGGAGCCTGTCAGTACAGATCAACTTGGCATACAGAAGCACTCACTATCAATGAAATCACTATAGATACACAAGAGTAGTCTTTCTACTCTTTTCTTTTTTAAAACTCCATTTGGATGACCTTGACCTTTCCCCCTCCACTCACCTTAGTTTATATAAACCCCATTCCCACTGACCACAGCATCACTTCATCGTGCACCCTCGTCAGAGCAACATCGACTATGGAAAGTAAGCGCATCTCATGTTGCGAGCATAGGTGTTTGGAGATACAAGGCGTCACATATTGTGCAAAGAAGCGTTGGGAGGAAGAGACGGGGACAACCTATTGCTGTGAGGATAAGTGTTTCCTCTTGCCAAAGTGGCAAGTGGATGGGCTGGCCTGCCGGCAATGTGAATGCTTCGGATGTTGCAGGTGTAGATGTAAGAACCAACAGCTGCCACCACCAGTACTACAAACTTTCAAAATCTACAAATCCAAATACTTTTATACTTGTTGTCCGCAGCGGTGTATTAAATTTCACTTCTCCAATCTTACCAATTGTCGGAAGTGCTACGGACAACCTGATGGGTGGTGCACCTGTTTTCTGGACTCCTGCCGCTACAGATCGGATTGGCTTACAGATCCGTTGGAAATTGATGAAGTCGCCCAGGAAGCACAAGAGTAGTCTTTCTACTCTTCAACTTTTTTAAAACTCCATTTGGATGACCTTGAGATTTCCCCCTCCACTTCCCCATATACCTAGAGTACACGGAGCCTGACAGTCAGTCACTCGGTGGCTGTCGTGGGGTGTGCATCGGTGTCGGCACTCCGTTGTTAGGTTTTCAAGGTCACAGTAATATGAAATTGTTGGTGTTGTGCTGGTTCAAGGTCACCTGAGGGATAACCAATTGCCCATTTAGGCTGAGTCATGTCAGAAACTCGAGTTTAACTTGGCACTTTTGCCGTTTCTCGTCGAAAATTCGCTCCAAGTGGTCAAGGTCACGGGGACTCTGACTGAAACTCGGAGCGTAGTGCGAGAAACGGCAAAAGTGCCAAAAAATTTTAAGTTTCGGCATGACCTTGACCTCAGTGGCGTCGGTGACGTCATTTTGATGACGTAAGGGGTAATGACGTCATCAGCACGTCATTTCTGTGACGTCATGGGTGTGACGTCATAGAAATGACGTCATTAGTGATGACGTCATCGATGACGCAATCGATGACGTCATCGATGACGTCATCGGTGAGGTCATTGACCTCGATGACGTCATCCCTCAGGTGACCTTGAACTGGGCCAGCACCAACAATTTCACACTACCATTAAACGGCCACCTTGCGTACCTCCCCTGTTATGGGAGTGT
>JAQYXR010000901.1:0-50483 GCA_030545055.2 Neoaliturus tenellus
TGTTCGATAACAACGTATATGGTTGAATGTCCTTGAGAACGAGCCCCTTAAATACTTAACCTTAATGCTCACTTTACCACTGTTAAATGGCAACATATATGGTTGAATGTCCTTGAGAACGAGCCCCTTAACCACTTAACCTTAATGCTCACTTTAGCACTGTTCCATGACAACATATATGGTTGAATGTCTTTGAGAACGAGCTCCTTGACCAAATAACCTTAATGCTCACTTTACCACTGTTCCATGGCAACATATATGGTTGAATGTCCTTGAGAATGAGCCTCTTGAACACTTAACCTTATTGCTCACTTTACAAATGTTGCATGCCAACATATATGGTTGAATGTCCTTGAGAACGAGCCCCTTAACCACTTAACCTTATTGCTCACTTTACCGATGTTCCATGGCAACATATATGGTTGAATGTCCTTGAGAACGAGCAACTTAACCAAATAACCTTAATGCTCACTTTACCACTGTTCCATTGCAACATATATGGTTGAATGTCTTTGAGAACGAGCTCCTTGACCAAATAACCTTAATGCTCACTTTACCACTGTTCCATGGCAACATATATGGTTGAATGTCCTTGAGAATGAGCCTCTTGAACACTTAACCTTATTGCTCACTTTACAAATGTTGCATGCCAACATATATGGTTGAATGTCCTTGAGAACGAGCCCCTTAACCACTTAGCCTTATTGCTCACTTTACCACTGTTCCATGGCAACATATATGGTAGAATGTCCTTGAGAACGAGCTACTTAACCACATAACCTTAATGCTCACTTTACCACTGTTAAATGGCAACATATATGGTTGAATGTCCTTGAGAATGAGCCCCTTGACCACTTAACCTTATTGCTCACTTTACAAATGTTGCATGCCAACATATATGGTTGAATGTCCTTGAGAACGAAACCCTTAACCACTTAACCTTATTGCTCACTTTACCACTGTTCCATGGCAACATATATGGTTGAATGTCCTTGAGAACAAGCCCTTTAACCACTTAACCCTAGTGCTCACTTTACCACTGTTCCATGGCAACATATATGGTTGAATGTCCTTGAGAACGAGCTCCTTAACCATTTAACCTTAATGCTCACTTTACCACTGTTCCATGGCAACATATATGGTTAAATGTCCTTGAGAACGAGCCCCTTGACCACTTAACCTTAATGCTCACTTTACCACTGTTCTATGGCAACATATTTGGTTGAATGTCCTTGAGAACGAATCCCCTTAACCACTTAACAATAATGCTCACTTTACCACTGTTCCATGGCAGCATATATTTTTGAATGTCCTTGAGAACGAGCCCCTTAACCACTTAACCTTAATGCTCACTTTAACACTGTTCCATGGAAACATATATGGATGAATGTCCTTGAGAATGAGCTCCTTAACCACTTAAAATTAATGCTCACTTTACCACTGTTAAATGGCAACATATATGGTTGAATGTCCTTGAGAACGAGCCCCTTAACCACTTACCTTAATGCTCACTTTACCACTGTTCCATGGAAACATATATGGATGAATGTCCTTGAGAACGAGCTCTTTAACCACTTATCCTTAATGCTCACTTTACCACTGTTCCATGGCAACATATATGGTTGAATGTCCTTGAGAACGAGCCCCTTAACCACTTAATCTTAATGCTCATTTTACCACGGTTCCATGGCAACATATATGGTTGAATGTCCTTGAGAACGAGCTCCTTGACCACTTAACCTTAATGCTCACTTTACCACTGTTCCATGGCAACATATATGGTTGAATGTCCTTGAGAACGAGCCCCTTAACCACTTAACCCTAATGATCACTTTACCACTGTTCCATGGCAACATGTATGGTTGAATGTCCTTGAGAACGAGCCCCTTAACCACTTAACCTTATTGCTCACTTTACCACTGTTCCATGGCAACATATATGGTTGAATGTCCTTGAGAACAAGCCCTTTAACCACTTAACCCTAGTGCTCACTTTACCACTGTTCCATGGCAACATATATGGTTGAATGTCCTTGAGAGCGAATCCCCTTAAGCACTTAACCTTAATGCTCAATTTACCACGGTTTCATGGCAACACATATGGTTGAATGTCCTTGAGAACGAGCCCCTTAACCACTTTACCTTAATGCTCACTTTACCACTGTTCCATGGCAACATATATGATTGAATGTCCTTGAGAACGAGCCCCTTAACTACTTAACCTTAATGCTCGTTTTACCACTGTTCCATGCCAACATATATGGTTGAATAGCCTCTAGAACGAGCTCCTTGACCACTTAACCTTAATGCTCAATTTACCACTGTTCCATGGCAACATATATGGTTGAATGTCACTGGGAACGAGCCCTTTAACCACTTAACCCTAATGATCACTTTACCACTTGTTCATGGCAACATATATGGTTGAATGTCCTTGAGAACGAGCCCCTTAACCACTTATCTTCATTGCTCACTTTACCACTGTTCCATGGCAACATATATGGTTGTATGTCCTTGAGAACAAGCCCCTTTAACCACTTAACCCTAGTGCTCACTTTGACACTGTTCTATGGCAACATATATGGATGAATGTCCTTGAGAACGAATCCCCTTAACCACTTCACAAAAATGCTCACTTTACCACTGTTCCATGGCAACATATATGGTTCAACGTCCTTATGAGAAAGAGCCCTTAACACTTAACCCTAATGATCACTTTACCACTGTTCCATGCAACATATATGGTTGAATGTCCTTGAGAACGAGCCCCTTAACCACTTAACCTTATTCCTCTTTTTACTACTGTTACATGGCAACATATATGGTTGAATGTCCTTGAGAACGAATCCCCTTAACCACTTAACCCTAATGCTCACTTTACCACTGTTCCATGGCAACATATATGGTTCAATGTCCTTGAGAACGAGCCCCTTAACCACTTAACCCTAATAATCACTTTACCACTGTTCCATGGCAACATATATGGTTGAATGTCCTTGAGAACGAGCCCCTTTAACCACTTAACCTTATTCTCACTTTACCACTGTTCCATGGCAACATATATGGTTGAATGTCTTTGAGAACGAGCCCCTTAAATACTTAACCTTAATGCTCACTTTACCACTGTTAAATGGCAACATATATGGTTGAATGTCCTTGAGAACGAGCTACTTAACCACTTAACCTTAATGCTCAATTTACCACGGTTCCTTGGCAACATATATGGTTGAATGTCCTTGAGAACGAGCCCCTTAACCACTTAACCTTATTGCTCACTTTACCACTGTTCGATGGCATCATATATGGTTGAATGTCCTTGAGAACGAGCCCCTTGACCACTTAACTTAATGCTCACTTTACCACTGTCCATGGCAACATATATGGTTGAATGTCCTTGAGAACGAGCATTTGACCCACTTAACCTTAATGCTCATTTTACCACTGTTCCATGGCAACATATATGGTTGAATGTCCTTGAGAACGAATCCCCTTAACCACTTCACCTAATGCTCACTTTACCACTGTTCCATGGCAACATATATGGTTCAATGTCCTTGAGAACGAGCCCCTTAACCACTTAACCCCTAATGATCACTTTACCACTGTTCCATGGCAACATATATGGTTGAATGTCCTTGAGAACGAGCCCCTTAACCACTTAACCTTATTTCTCACTTTACCACTGTTCCATGGCAACATATATGGTTGAATGTCTTTGAGAACGAGCCCCTTAAATACTTAACCTTAATGCTCACTTTACCACTGTTAAATGGCAACATATATGGTTGAATGTCCTTAAGAACGAGCTACTTAACCACTTAACCTTAATTGCTCAATTTACTACGGTTCCTTGGCAACATATATGGTTGAATGTCCTTGAGAACGAGCCCCTTAACCACTTAACATTATTGCTCACTTTTACCACTGTTCGATGGCAACATATATGGTTAAATGTCCTTGAGAACGAGCCCTTGACCACTTAACTTTAATGCTCACTTTTACCACTGTTCCATGGCAACATATATGGTTGAATGTCCTTGAGAACGAGCCATTTGACCACTTTACCTTAATGCTCACTTTACCACTGTTCCATGGCAACATATATGTTGAATGTCCTTGAGAACGAGCCCCTTAACCAACTTAACCTTAATGCTCACTTTACCACTGTTCCATGGCAACATAAATGGTTGAATGTCCTTGAGAAACGAGCCCCTTAACCACTTAGCCTGAATGCTCACTTTACCACTGTTCAATGGCAACATATATGATTGAATGTCCTTGAGAACGAGCCCTTAACCACTTAACCATAATGCTCACTTTACCACTGTTCCATGGCAACATATATGGTTGAATGTCCTTGAGAACGAGCCCTTTAACCACTTAACCTTAAGGCTCACTTTACCACTAATCCATTGGAAACATATATGGTTAAATGTCCCTTGAGAACAAGCCCCTCGACCACTTAACCTTATTGCTCACCTTACCACTGTTGCATGGCAACATATATGGTTGAATGTCCTTGAGAACGATCCCCTTAACCACTTAACCTTATTGCTCACTTTACCACTGTTCCATGGCAACATATATGGTTGAATGTCCCTGAGACAAGCCCCCCTTAACCACTTAACCCAGGTGCTCACTTTACCACTGTTCCATGGCAACATATATGGTTGAATGTCCTTGAGAACGAGAGCCTTAACCACTTAACCTTAAGGCTCACTTTACCACTGTTCCATGGCAACATATATGGTTGAATGTCCTTGAGAACGAGCCCCTTAACCACTTAACCTTATTGCTCATTTTAACACTGTTGCATGGCAACATATATGGTTGAATGTCCTTGAGAACGATCCCCTTAACCACTTAACCTTATTGCTCACTTTACACTGTTCCATGGCAACATATATGGTTGAATGTCCTTGAGACAAGCCCCTTAATCACTTAACCCTAGTGCTCACTTTACCACTGTTCCATGGCAACATATATGGTAGAATGTCCTTGAGAACGAGATCCTTAACCTTTTCACCTTATTGCTCAATTTACCACTGTTCCATGGCAACATATATGAATGAATGTCCATGAGAACAAGCCCCTTAACCACTTAACCCTAGTGCTCACTTTACCACTGTTCCCTGGCAACATATATGGTTGAAAGTCGTTGAGAACGAGCCCCTTAACCACTTAGACTTAATGGTCACTTAACCACTGTTCCATGGCAACATATATGGTTGAATGTCCTTGAGAACGAATCCATTGACCACTTAACCTTAATGCTCACTTTACCTATGTTCCATGGCAACATATATGGTTGAATGTCCTTGCGAACGAGCCCCTTGACCACTTAACCTTAATGCTCATTTTACCATTGTTCCATGGCAACTTATATGGTTGAATGTCCTTGAGACAAGCCCATTAACCACTTAACCTAGTGCTCACTTTACCACTGTTCCATGGCAACATATATGGTTGAATGTCCTTGAGAGCGAATTACCTTAAGCACTTAACCTTAATGCTCAATTTACCACGGGTCCATGGCAACATATATGGTTGAATGTCCTTGAGAACGAATCCCCTTAACCACTTAACCTTAATGCTCACTTTACCACTGTTCCATTGCAACATATATGGTTGAATAGCCTCTAGAACGAGCTCCTTGACCACTTAACTTTAATGCTCAATTTACTACTGTTCCATGGCAACATATATGGTTGAATGTCATTGGGAACGAGCCCTTTAACCACTTAACCCTAATGATCACTTTACCACTGTTCCATGGCAACATATATGGTTGAATGTCCTTGAGAACGAGCCCCTTAACCACTTATCTTTATTGCTCACTTTACCACTGTTCCATGGCAACATATATGGTTGTATGTCCTTGAGAACAAGCCTTTAACCACTTAACCCTAGTGCTCACTTTGACACTTTTCCATGGCAACATATTGGTTGAATGTCCTTGAGAACGAATCCCCTTAACCACTTAACAAAAATGCTCACTTTACCACTGTCCATGGCAACATATATGGTTCAACGTCCTTGAGAACGAGCTCTTAAACACTTAACCCTAATGATCACTTTACCACTGTTTCATGGCAACATTATGGTTGAATGTCCTTGAGAACGAGCCCCTTAACCACTTAACCTTATTCCTCACTTTACTACTGTTATATGGCAACATATATTGTTGAATGTCCTTGAGAACGAATCCCTTAACCACTTAACCCTAATGCTCACTTTGCCACTGTTCCATGGCAACATATATGGTTCAATGTCCTTGAGAACGAGCCCCTTAACCACTTAACCCTAATGATCACTTTACCACTGTTCCATGGCAACATATATGGTTGAATGTCCTTGAGAACGAGCCCCTTAACCACTTAACCTTATTCCTCACTTTACCACTGTTCCATGGCAACATATATGGTTGAATGTCTTTGAGAACGAGCCCCTTAAATACTTAACCATAATGCTCACTTTACCACTGTTAAATGGCAACATATATGGTTGAATGTCCTTGAGAACGAGCTACTTAACCACTTAACCTTAATGCTCAATTTACCACGGTTCCTTGGCAACATATATGGTTGAATGTCCTTGAGAACGAGCCCCTTAACACTTAACCTTATTGCTCACTTTACCAATTGTTCGATGGCAACATATATGGTTTAATGTCCCTTGAGAACGAGCCCCTTGACCACTTAACTTTAATGCTCACTTTACCACTGTTCCATGGCAACATATATGGTTGAATTGTCCTTGAGAACGAGCCATTTGACCACTTAACCTTAATGCTCATTTTATTACTGTTCCATGGCAACATATATGGTTGAATGTCCTTAAGAACGAATCCCCTTAACCACTTAACCCTAATGCTCACTTTACCACTGTTCCATGGCAACATATATGGTTCAATGTCCTTGAGAACGAGACCCCTTAACCACTTAACCCTAATGATCACTTTACCACTGTTTCATGGCAACATATATGGTTGAATGTCCTTGAGAACGAGCCCCTTGACCACTTAACCTTATTCCTCACTTTACCACTGTTGCATGGCAACATATATGGTTGAATGTCTTTGAGAACGAGCCCCTTAAATACTTAACCTTAATGCTCACTTTACCACTGTTAAATGGCAACATATATGGTTGAATGTCCTTGAGAACGAGCTACTTAACCACTTAACCTTAATGCTCAATTTACCACGGTTCCTTGGCAACATATAGGGTTGAATGTCCTTGAGAACGAGCCCCTTAACACTTAACCTTATTGCTCACTTTACCACTGTTCGATGGCAACATATATGGTTGAATGTCCTTGAGAACGAGCCCCTTGACCATTTAACTTTAATGCTCATTTTACCACTGTTCCATGGCAACATATATGGTTGAATGTCCTTGAGAACGAGCCATTTGACCACTTTACCTTAATGCTCACTTTACTACTGTTCTATGGCAACATATATTGTTGAATGTCCTTGAGAACGAGCCCCTTAACCAACTTAACCTTAATGCTCACTTTACCACTATTCCATGGCAACATAAATGGTTGAATGTCCTTGAGAACGAGCCCCTTTACCACTTAACCTGAATGCTCACTTTACCACTGTTCAATGGCAACATATATGATTGAATGTAGTGAGAACGAGCCCCTTAACCACTTAACCATAATGCTCACTTTACCACTGTTCGATGGGCAACATATATGGTTGAATGTACTTGAGAACGAGCCCCTTGACCATTTAACTTTAATGCTCATTTTACCACTGTTCCATGGCAACATATATGGGTGAATGTCCTTGAGAACGAGCCATTTGACCACTTTACCTTAATGCTCACTTTACCACTGTTCTATGGCAACATATATTGTTGAATGTCCTTGAGAACGAGCCCCTTAACCACTTAACCTGAATGCTCACTTTACCACTGTTCAATGGCAACATATATGATTGAATGTAGTTGAGAACGAGCCCCTTAACACTTAACCATAATGCTCACTTTACCACTGTTCCATGGCAACATCTATGGTTGAATGTCCTTAAGAACGAGCCCTTTAACCACTTAACCTTAAGGCTCACTTTACCACTAATCATGAAAACATATATGGTTGAATGTCCTTGAGAACAAGCCCCTCGACCACTTAACCTTATTGCTCACTTTACCACTGTTGCATGGCAAGATATATGGTTGAATGTCCCTGAGAACGATCCCCTTAACCACTTAACCTTAAGGCTCACTTTACCACTAACCATGGAAACATATATGGTTGAATGTCTTTGAGAACAAGCCCCTCGACCACTTAACCTTATTGCTCACTTTACCACTGTTGCATGGCAACATATATGGTTGAATGTCCCTGAGAACGATCCCCTTAACCACTTAACCTTATTGCTCACTTTACCACTGTTCCATGGCAACATTTATGGTTGAATGTCCTTGAGAACAAGCCCCTTAACCACTTAACCCTAGTGCTCACTTTACCACTGTTCCATGGCAACATATATGGTTGAATGTCCTTGAGAACGAGAGCCTTAACCACTTAACCTTAAGGCTCCACTTTACCACTCTTCCATGGCAACATATATGGTTGAATGTCCTTGAGAAACAAGCCCCTTAACCACTTAACCTTATTGCTCATTTTAACACTGTTGCATGGCAACATATAAGGTTGAATGTCCTTGAGAACGATCCCCTTAACCACTTACCTTATTGCTCACTTTACCACTGTTCCATGGCAACATATATAGTTGAATGTCCCTTAGAACAAGCCCCTAATCACTTAACCCTAGTGCTCACTTTACCACTGTTCCATGGCAACATATATGGTAAAATGTCCTTGAGAACGAATCCATTGACCACTTAACCTTAATGCTCACTTTACCTATGTTCCATGGCAACATATATGGTTGAATGTCCTTGCGAACGAGCCCCTTGACCACTTACCTTAATGCTCATTTTACCATTGGTTCCATGGCAACTATATGGTTGAATGTCCTTGAGAAACGAGCCCATTACCACTTAACCTGAATTCTCACTTTTACCACTGTTCAATGGCAACATATATGGTTGAATGTCCTTGATGAACGAGCCCCTTAACCACTTAACCTTAAAGCTCACAATACACCTGTTCCATGGCAACATATATGGTGAATGTCCTTAAGAACGAGCCCCTTAACCAAATAACCTTAATGCTCACTTTACCACTGTTCCATGGCAACATATATGGTTGAATGTCCTTGAGAACGAGCTCCTTAACCACTTAACCTTAATGCTCACTTTACACTGTTCCATGGCAACATATATGGTTGAATGTCCTTGAGAACAAAACCCTTAACCACTTAACCTTAATGTTCAATTTACCACGGTTCCATGGCAACATATATGGTTGAATGTCCTTGAGAACGAGAACCTTAACCACTTAACCTTAATGCTCTCTTTACCACTGTTTAATGGCAACATATATGATTGAATGTCCTTGAGAACGAGCCCCTTAACCACTTAACCATAATGCTCACTTTACCACTGTTCCATGGCAACATATATGGTTGAATGTCCTTGAGAACGAGCCCCTTAACAACTTAACCTTAAGGCCCACTTTACCACTGTTCCATGGAAACATATACGGTTGAATGTCCTTGAGAACGAGCCCCTTGACCACTTAACCTTATTGCTCACTTTACCACTGTTGCATGGCAACATCTATGGTTGAATGTCCTTGAGAACGATCCCCTTAACCACTTTACCTTATTGCTCACTTTACCACTGTTCCATGGCAACATATATGGTTTAATGTCCTTGAGAACAAGCCCCTTAACCACTTAACCCTAGTGCTCATTTTACCATTGTTCCATGGCAACATATATGGTTGAATGTTCTTAAGAACGAGCCCCTTAACCACTTAACCTTATTGCTCAATTTACCACTGTTCCATGGCAACATATATGGCTGAATGTCCTTGAGAACAAGCCCCTTAACCACTTAACCCTAGTGCTCACTTTACCACTGTTACATGGCAACATATATATTTGAATGTCCTTGAGAACGAGCCCCTGAACCACGTTAACCTTAATGTTCACTTTACCACTGTTCAATGGCAACATTTATGGTTGAATGTCCTTGATAACGAGCCCCTTAACCAATTAACGTTAAGGCTCACTTTACCACTGTTCCATGGCAAGATATATGGTTGAATGTCCTTGAGAACGAGCCCCTTGACCATTTAACTTTAATGCTCATTTTACCACTGTTCCATGGCAACATATATGGTTGAATGTCCTTGAGAACGAGCCATTTGACCACTTTACCTTAATGCTCACTTTACCACTGTTCTATGGCAACATATATTGTTGAATGTCCTTGAGAACGAGCCCCTTAACCACTTAACCTGAATGCTCACTTTACCACTGTTCAATGGCAACATATATGATTGAATGTAGTTGAGAACGAGCCCCTTAACCACTTAACCATAATGCTCACTTTACCACTGTTCCATGGCAACATCTATGGTTGAATGTCCTTGAGAACGAGCCCTTTAACCACTTAACCTTAAGGCTCACTTTACCACTAATCCATGAAAACATATATGGTTGAATGTCCTTGAGAACAAGCCCCTCGACCACTTAACCTTATTGCTCACTTTACCACTGTTGCATGGCAACATATATGGTTGAATGTCCCTGAGAACGATCCCCTTAACCACTTAACCTTAAGGCTCACTTTACCACTAATCCATGGAAACATATATGGTTGAATGTCTTTGAGAACAAGCCCCTCGACCACTTAACCTTATTGCTCACTTTACCACTGTTGCATGGCAACATATATGGTTGAATGTCCCTGAGAACGATCCCCTTAACCACTTAACCTTATTGCTCACTTTACCACTGTTCCATGGCAACATATATGGTTGAATGTCCTTGAGAACAAGCCCCTTAACCACTTAACCCTAGTGCTCACTTTACCACTGTTCCATGGCAACATATATGGTTGAATGTCCTTGAGAACGAGAGCCTTAACCACTTAACCTTAAGGCTCACTTTACCACTCTTCCATGGCAACATATATGGTTGAATGTCCTTGAGAACAAGCCCCTTAACCACTTAACCTTATTGCTCATTTTAACACTGTTGCATGGCAACATATATGGTTGAATGTCCTTGAGAACGATCCCCTTAACCACTTAACCTTATTGCTCACTTTACCACTGTTCCATGGCAACATATATAGTTGAATGTCCCTTAGAACAAGCCCCTTAATCACTTAACCCTAGTGCTCACTTTACCACTGTTCCATGGCAACATATATGGTAAAATGTCCTTGAGAACGAATCCATTGACCACTTAACCTTAATGCTCACTTTACCTATGTTCCATGGCAACATATATGGTTGAATGTCCTTGCGAACGAGCCCCTTGACCACTTAACCTTAATGCTCATTTTACCATTGTTCCATGGCAACTTATATGGTTGAATGTCCTTGAGAACGAGCCCATTAACCACTTAACCTGAATTCTCACTTTACCACTGTTCAATGGCAACATATATGGTTGAATGTCCTTGAGAACGAGCCCCTTAACCACTTAACCTTAAAGCTCACAATACCACTGTTCCATGGCAACATATATGGTTGAATGTCCTTAAGAACGAGCCCCTTAACCAAATAACCTTAATGCTCACTTTACCACTGTTCCATGGCAACATATATGGTTGAATGTCCTTGAGAACGAGCTCCTTAACCACTTAACCTTAATGCTCACTTTACCACTGTTCCATGGCAACATATATGGTTGAATGTCCTTGAGAACAAAACCCTTAACCACTTAACCTTAATGTTCAATTTACCACGGTTCCATGGCAACATATATGGTTGAATGTCCTTGAGAACGAGAACCTTAACCACTTAACCTTAATGCTCACTTTACCACTGTTTAATGGCAACATATATGATTGAATGTCCTTGAGAACGAGCCCCTTAACCACTTAACCATAATGCTCACTTTACCACTGTTCCATGGCAACATATATGGTTGAATGTCCTTGAGAACGAGCCCCTTAACCACTTAACCTTATTGCTCATTTTAACACTGTTGCATGGCAACATATATGGTTGAATGTCCTTGAGAACGATCCCCTTAACCACTTAACCTTATTGCTCACTTTACCACTGTTCCATGGCAACATATATGGTTGAATGTCCTTGAGAACAAGCCCCTTAATCACTTAACCCTAGTGCTCACTTTACCACTGTTCCATGGCAACATATATGGTAGAATGTCCTTGAGAACGAGATCCTTAACCACTTCACCTTATTGCTCAATTTACCACTGTTCCATGGCAACATATATGAATGAATGTCCATGAGAACAAGCCCCTTAACCACTTAACCCTAGTGCTCACTTTACCACTGTTCCCTGGCAAACATATATGGTTGAAAGTCGTTGAGAACGAGCCCCTTAACCACTTAGACTTAATGGTCACTTAACCACTGTTCCATGGCAACATATATGGTTGAATGTCCTTGAGAACGAATCCATTGACCACTTAACCTTAATGCTCACTTTACCTATGTTCCATGGCAACATATATGGTTGAATGTCCTTGCGAACGAGCCCCTTGACCACTTAACCTTAATGCTCATTTTACCATTGTTCCATGGCAACTTATATGGTTGAATGTCCTTGAGAACAAGCCCATTAACCACTTAACCCTAGTGCTCACTTTACCACTGTTCCATGGCAACATATATGGTTGAATGTCCTTGAGAGCGAATTACCTTAAGCACTTAACCTTAATGCTCAATTTACCACGGGTCCATGGCAACATATATGGTTGAATGTCCTTGAGAACGAATCCCCTTAACCACTTAACCTTAATGCTCACTTTACCACTGTTCCATTGCAACATATATGGTTGAATAGCCTCTAGAACGAGCTCCTTGACCACTTAACTTTAATGCTCAATTTACTACTGTTCCATGGCAACATATATGGTTGAATGTCATTGGGAACGAGCCCTTTAACCACTTAACCCTAATGATCACTTTACCACTGTTCCATGGCAACATATATGGTTGAATGTCCTTGAGAACGAGCCCCTTAACCACTTATCTTTATTGCTTACTTTACCACTGTTCCATGGCAACATATATGGTTGTATGTCCTTGAGAACAAGCCCTTTAACCACTTAACCCTAGTGCTCACTTTGACACTTTTCCATGGCAACATATTTGGTTGAATGTCCTTGAGAACGAATCCCCTTAACCACTTAACAAAAATGCTCACTTTACCACTGTTCCATGGCAACATATATGGTTCAACGTCCTTGAGAACGAGCTCTTAAACACTTAACCCTAATGATCACTTTACCACTGTTTCATGGCAACATATATGGTTGAATGTCCTTGAGAACGAGCCCCTTAACCACTTAACCTTATTCCTCACTTTACTACTGTTATATGGCAACATATATTGTTGAATGTCCTTGAGAACGAATCCCCTTAACCACTTAACCCTAATGCTCACTTTACCACTGTTCCATGGCAACATATATGGTTCAATGTCCTTGAGAACGAGCCCCTTAACCACTTAACCCTAATGATCACTTTACCACTGTTCCATGGCAACATATATGGTTGAATGTCCTTGAGAACGAGCCCCTTAACCACTTAACCTTATTCCTCACTTTACCACTGTTCCATGGCAACATATATGGTTGAATGTCTTTGAGAACGAGCCCCTTAAATACTTAACCTTAATGCTCACTTTACCACTGTTAAATGGCAACATATATGGTTGAATGTCCTTGAGAACGAGCTACTTAACCACTTAACCTTAATGCTCAATTTACCACGGTTCCTTGGCAACATATATGGTTGAATGTCCTTGAGAACGAGCCCCTTAACCACTTAACCTTATTGCTCACTTTACCAATGTTCGATGGCAACATATATGGTTTAATGTCCTTGAGAACGAGCCCCTTGACCACTTAACTTTAATGCTCACTTTACCACTGTTCCATGGCAACATATATGGTTGAATTGTCCTTGAGAACGAGCCATTTGACCACTTAACCTTAATGCTCATTTTATTACTGTTCCATGGCAACATATATGGTTGAATGTCCTTAAGAACGAATCCCCTTAACCACTTAACCCTAATGCTCACTTTACCACTGTTCCATGGCAACATATATGGTTCAATGTCCTTGAGAACGAGCCCCTTAACCACTTAACCCTAATGATCACTTTACCACTGTTTCATGGCAACATATATGGTTGAATGTCCTTGAGAACGAGCCCCTTGACCACTTAACCTTATTCCTCACTTTACCACTGTTGCATGGCAACATATATGGTTGAATGTCTTTGAGAACGAGCCCCTTAAATACTTAACCTTAATGCTCACTTTACCACTGTTAAATGGCAACATATATGGTTGAATGTCCTTGAGAACGAGCTACTTAACCACTTAACCTTAATGCTCAATTTACCACGGTTCCTTGGCAACATATAGGGTTGAATGTCCTTGAGAACGAGCCCCTTAACCACTTAACCTTATTGCTCACTTTACCACTGTTCGATGGCAACATATATGGTTGAATGTCCTTGAGAACGAGCCCCTTGACCATTTAACTTTAATGCTCATTTTACCACTGTTCCATGGCAACATATATGGTTGAATGTCCTTGAGAACGAGCCATTTGACCACTTTACCTTAATGCTCACTTTACTACTGTTCTATGGCAACATATATTGTTGAATGTCCTTGAGAACGAGCCCCTTAACCAACTTAACCTTAATGCTCACTTTACCACTATTCCATGGCAACATAAATGGTTGAATGTCCTTGAGAACGAGCCCCTTAACCACTTAACCTGAATGCTCACTTTACCACTGTTCAATGGCAACATATATGATTGAATGTAGTTGAGAACGAGCCCCTTAACCACTTAACCATAATGCTCACTTTACCACTGTTCGATGGCAACATATATGGTTGAATGTACTTGAGAACGAGCCCCTTGACCATTTAACTTTAATGCTCATTTTACCACTGTTCCATGGCAACATATATGGTTGAATGTCCTTGAGAACGAGCCATTTGACCACTTTACCTTAATGCTCACTTTACCACTGTTCTATGGCAACATATATTGTTGAATGTCCTTGAGAACGAGCCCCTTAACCACTTAACCTGAATGCTCACTTTACCACTGTTCAATGGCAACATATATGATTGAATGTAGTTGAGAACGAGCCCCTTAACCACTTAACCATAATGCTCACTTTACCACTGTTCCATGGCAACATCTATGGTTGAATGTCCTTGAGAACGAGCCCTTTAACCACTTAACCTTAAGGCTCACTTTACCACTAATCCATGAAAACATATATGGTTGAATGTCCTTGAGAACAAGCCCCTCGACCACTTAACCTTATTGCTCACTTTACCACTGTTGCATGGCAACATATATGGTTGAATGTCCCTGAGAACGATCCCCTTAACCACTTAACCTTAAGGCTCACTTTACCACTAATCCATGGAAACATATATGGTTGAATGTCTTTGAGAACAAGCCCCTCGACCACTTAACCTTATTGCTCACTTTACCACTGTTGCATGGCAACATATATGGTTGAATGTCCCTGAGAACGATCCCCTTAACCACTTAACCTTATTGCTCACTTTACCACTGTTCCATGGCAACATATATGGTTGAATGTCCTTGAGAACAAGCCCCTTAACCACTTAACCCTAGTGCTCACTTTACCACTGTTCCATGGCAACATATATGGTTGAATGTCCTTGAGAACGAGAGCCTTAACCACTTAACCTTAAGGCTCACTTTACCACTCTTCCATGGCAACATATATGGTTGAATGTCCTTGAGAACAAGCCCCTTAACCACTTAACCTTATTGCTCATTTTAACACTGTTGCATGGCAACATATATGGTTGAATGTCCTTGAGAACGATCCCCTTAACCACTTAACCTTATTGCTCACTTTACCACTGTTCCATGGCAACATATATAGTTGAATGTCCCTTAGAACAAGCCCCTTAATCACTTAACCCTAGTGCTCACTTTACCACTGTTCCATGGCAACATATATGGTAAAATGTCCTTGAGAACGAATCCATTGACCACTTAACCTTAATGCTCACTTTACCTATGTTCCATGGCAACATATATGGTTGAATGTCCTTGCGAACGAGCCCCTTGACCACTTAACCTTAATGCTCATTTTACCATTGTTCCATGGCAACTTATATGGTTGAATGTCCTTGAGAACGAGCCCATTAACCACTTAACCTGAATTCTCACTTTACCACTGTTCAATAGCAACATATATGGTTGAATGTCCTTGAGAACGAGCCCCTTAACCACTTAACCTTAAAGCTCACAATACCACTGTTCCATGGCAACATATATGGTTGAATGTCCTTAAGAACGAGCCCCTTAACCAAATAACCTTAATGCTCACTTTACCACTGTTCCATGGCAACATATATGGTTGAATGTCCTTGAGAACGAGCTCCTTAACCACTTAACCTTAATGCTCACTTTACCACTGTTCCATGGCAACATATATGGTTGAATGTCCTTGAGAACAAAACCCTTAACCACTTAACCTTAATGTTCAATTTACCACGGTTCCATGGCAACATATATGGTTGAATGTCCTTGAGAACGAGAACCTTAACCACTTAACCTTAATGCTCTCTTTACCACTGTTTAATGGCAACATATATGATTGAATGTCCTTGAGAACGAGCCCCTTAACCACTTAACCATAATGCTCACTTTACCACTGTTCCATGGCAACATATATGGTTGAATGTCCTTGAGAACGAGCCCCTTAACAACTTAACCTTAAGGCCCACTTTACCACTGTTCCATGGAAACATATACGGTTGAATGTCCTTGAGAACGAGCCCCTTGACCACTTAACCTTATTGCTCACTTTACCACTGTTGCATGGCAACATCTATGGTTGAATGTCCTTGAGAACGATCCCCTTAACCACTTTACCTTATTGCTCACTTTACCACTGTTCCATGGCAACATATATGGTTTAATGTCCTTGAGAACAAGCCCCTTAACCACTTAACCCTAGTGCTCATTTTACCATTGTTCCATGGCAACATATATGGTTGAATGTTCTTAAGAACGAGCCCCTTAACCACTTAACCTTATTGCTCAATTTACCACTGTTCCATGGCAACATATATGGCTGAATGTCCTTGAGAACAAGCCCCTTAACCACTTAACCCTAGTGCTCACTTTACCACTGTTACATGGCAACATATATATTTGAATGTCCTTGAGAACGAGCCCCTGAACCACGTTAACCTTAATGTTCACTTTACCACTGTTCAATGGCAACATTTATGGTTGAATGTCCTTGATAACGAGCCCCTTAACCAATTAACGTTAAGGCTCACTTTACCACTGTTCCATGGCAAGATATATGGTTGAATGTCCTTGAGAACGAGCCCCTTGACCATTTAACTTTAATGCTCATTTTACCACTGTTCCATGGCAACATATATGGTTGAATGTCCTTGAGAACGAGCCATTTGACCACTTTACCTTAATGCTCACTTTACCACTGTTCTATGGCAACATATATTGTTGAATGTCCTTGAGAACGAGCCCCTTAACCACTTAACCTGAATGCTCACTTTACCACTGTTCAATGGCAACATATATGATTGAATGTAGTTGAGAACGAGCCCCTTAACCACTTAACCATAATGCTCACTTTACCACTGTTCCATGGCAACATCTATGGTTGAATGTCCTTGAGAACGAGCCCTTTAACCACTTAACCTTAAGGCTCACTTTACCACTAATCCATGAAAACATATATGGTTGAATGTCCTTGAGAACAAGCCCCTCGACCACTTAACCTTATTGCTCACTTTACCACTGTTGCATGGCAACATATATGGTTGAATGTCCCTGAGAACGATCCCCTTAACCACTTAACCTTAAGGCTCACTTTACCACTAATCCATGGAAACATATATGGTTGAATGTCTTTGAGAACAAGCCCCTCGACCACTTAACCTTATTGCTCACTTTACCACTGTTGCATGGCAACATATATGGTTGAATGTCCCTGAGAACGATCCCCTTAACCACTTAACCTTATTGCTCACTTTACCACTGTTCCATGGCAACATATATGGTTGAATGTCCTTGAGAACAAGCCCCTTAACCACTTAACCCTAGTGCTCACTTTACCACTGTTCCATGGCAACATATATGGTTGAATGTCCTTGAGAACGAGAGCCTTAACCACTTAACCTTAAGGCTCACTTTACCACTCTTCCATGGCAACATATATGGTTGAATGTCCTTGAGAACAAGCCCCTTAACCACTTAACCTTATTGCTCATTTTAACACTGTTGCATGGCAACATATATGGTTGAATGTCCTTGAGAACGATCCCCTTAACCACTTAACCTTATTGCTCACTTTACCACTGTTCCATGGCAACATATATAGTTGAATGTCCCTGAGAACAAGCCCCTTAATCACTTAACCCTAGTGCTCACTTTACCACTGTTCCATGGCAACATATATGGTAAAATGTCCTTGAGAACGAATCCATTGACCACTTAACCTTAATGCTCACTTTACCTATGTTCCATGGCAACATATATGGTTGAATGTCCTTGCGAACGAGCCCCTTGACCACTTAACCTTAATGCTCATTTTACCATTGTTCCATGGCAACTTATATGGTTGAATGTCCTTGAGAACGAGCCCATTAACCACTTAACCTGAATTCTCACTTTACCACTGTTCAATGGCAACATATATGGTTGAATGTCCTTGAGAACGAGCCCCTTAACCACTTAACCTTAAAGCTCACAATACCACTGTTCCATGGCAACATATATGGTTGAATGTCCTTAAGAACGAGCCCCTTAACCAAATAACCTTAATGCTCACTTTACCACTGTTCCATGGCAACATATATGGTTGAATGTCCTTGAGAACGAGCTCCTTAACCACTTAACCTTAATGCTCACTTTACCACTGTTCCATGGCAACATATATGGTTGAATGTCCTTGAGAACAAAACCCTTAACCACTTAACCTTAATGTTCAATTTACCACGGTTCCATTGCAACATATATGGTTGAATGTCCTTGAGAACGAGAACCTTAACCACTTAACCTTAATGCTCACTTTACCACTGTTTAATGGCAACATATATGATTGAATGTCCTTGAGAACGAGCCCCTTAACCACTTAACCATAATGCTCACTTTACCACTGTTCCATGGCAACATATATGGTTGAATGTCCTTGAGAACGAGCCCCTTAACAACTTAACCTTAAGGCCCACTTTACCACTGTTCCATGGAAACATATACGGTTGAATGTCCTTGAGAACGAGCCCCTTGACCACTTAACCTTATTGCTCACTTTACCACTGTTGCATGGCAACATCTATGGTTGAATGTCCTTGAGAACGATCCCCTTAACCACTTTACCTTATTGCTCACTTTACCACTGTTCCATGGCAACATATATGGTTTAATGTCCTTGAGAACAAGCCCCTTAACCACTTAACCCTAGTGCTCATTTTACCATTGTTCCATGGCAACATATATGGTTGAATGTTCTTAAGAACGAGCCCCTTAACCACTTAACCTTATTGCTCAATTTACCACTGTTCCATGGCAACATATATGGCTGAATGTCCTTGAGAACAAGCCCCTTAACCACTTAACCCTAGTGCTCACTTTACCACTGTTACATGGCAACATATATATTTGAATGTCCTTGAGAACGAGCCCCTGAACCACGTTAACCTTAATGTTCACTTTACCACTGTTCAATGGCAACATTTATGGTTGAATGTCCTTGATAACGAGCCCCTTAACCAATTAACGTTAAGGCTCACTTTACCACTGTTCCATGGCAAGATATATGGTTGAATGTCCTTGAGAACGAGCCACTTAACCAATTAACCTTAATGCTCACTTTACCACTGTTCCATGGCAACATATATGGATGAATGTCCTTGAGAACGAGCTCCTTAACCACTTAACCTTAATGCTCACTTTACCACTGTTCCATGGCAACATATATGGTAGAATGTCCTTGAGAACATATATGGTTGAATGTCCTTGAGAACGAGCCCCTTGACCACTTAACCTTATTGCTCACTTTACCACTGTTGCATGGCAACATATATGGTTGAATGTCCTTGAGAACGATCCCCTTAACCACTTAACCTTATTGCTCACTTTACCACTGTTCCATGGCAACATATATGGTTGAATGTCCTTGAGAACAAGCCCCTTAACCACTTAACCCTAGTGCTCACTTTACCACTGTTAAATGGCAACATATATGGTTGAATGTCCTTGAGAACGAATCCCCTTAACCACTTAACCCTAATGCTCACTTTACCACTGTTCCATGGCAACATATATGGTTGAACGTCGTTGAGAACGATTCCCTTAACCACTTATCCCTAATGCTCACTTTACCACTGTTCCATGGCAACATATATGGTTAAATGTCCTTGAGAACGAGCCCCTTAACCACTTAATACTAATGCTCACTTTACCACTGTTCCATGGCAACAAATATGGTTCAATGTCCTTGAGAACGAGCCCCTTAACCACTTAACCCTAATGATCACTTTACCACTGTTCCATGGCAAGATATATGGTTGAATGTCCTTGAGAACGAGCCACTTAACCAATTAACCTTAATGCTCACTTTACCACTGTTCCATGGCAACATATATGGATGAATGTCCTTGAGAACGAGCTCCTTAACCACTTAACCTTAATGCTCACTTTACCACTGTTCCATGGCAACATATATGGTTGAATGTCCTTGAGAACATATATGGTTGAATGTCCTTGAGAACGAGCCCCTTGACCACTTAACCTTATTGCTCACTTTACCACTGTTGCATGGCAACATATATGGTTGAATGTCTTTGAGAACGAGCCCCTTAAATACTTAACCTTAATGCTCACTTTACCACTGTTAAATGGCAACATATATGGTTGAATGTCCTTGAGAACGAGCTACTTAACCACTTAACCTTAATGCTCAATTTACCACGGTTCCTTGGCAACATATATGGTTGAATGTCCTTGAGAACGAGCCCCTTAACCACTTAACCTTATTGCTCACTTTACCACTGTTCGATGGCAACATATATGGTTGAATGTCCTTGAGAACGAGCCTCTTGACCATTTAACTTTAATGCTCATTTTACCACTGTTCCATGGCAACATATATGGTTGAATGTCCTTGAGAACGAGCCATTTGACCACTTTACCTTAATGCTCACTTTACCACTGTTCTATGGCAACATATATTGTTGAATGTCCTTGAGAACGAGCCCCTTAACCAACTTAACCTTAATGCTCACTTTACCACTGTTCCATGGCAACATATATGGTTGAACATCGTTGAGAACGAGCCCCTTAACCACTTATCCCTAATGCTCACTTTACCACTGTTCCATGGCAAAATATATGGTTAAATGTCCTTGAGAACGAGCCCCTTTACCACTTAATACTAATGCTCACTTTACCACTGTTCCATGGCAACAAATATGGTTCAATGTCCTTGAGAACGAGCCCCTTAACCACTTAACCCTAATGATCACTTTACCACTGTTCCATGGCAACATATATGGTTGAATGTCCTTGAGAACAAGCCCCTTAACCACTTAACCCTAGTGCTCACTTTACCACTGTTAAATGGCAACATATATGGTTGAATGTCCTTGAGAACGAATCCCCTTAACCACTTAACCCTAATGCTCACTTTACCACTGTTCCATGGCAACATATATGGTTGAACGTCGTTGATAACGAGCCCCTTAACCACTTATCCCTAATGCTCACTTTACCACTGTTCCATGGCAACATATATGGTTAAATGTCCTTGAGAACGAGCCCCTTAACCACTTAATACTAATGCTCACTTTACCACTGTTCCATGGCAACAAATATGGTTCAATGTCCTTGAGAACGAGCCCCTTAACCACTTAACCCCAATGATCACTTTACCACTGTTCCATGGCAAGATATATGGTTGAATGTCCTTGAGAACGAGCCACTTAACCAATTAACCTTAATGCTCACTTTACCACTGTTCCATTTCAACATATATGGATGAATGTCCTTGAGAACGAGCTCCTTAACCACTTAACCTTAATGCTCACTTTTCCACTGTTCCATGGCAACATATATGGTTGAATGTCCTTGAGAACATATATGGTTGAATGTCCTTGAGAACGAGCCCCTTGACCACTTAACCTTATTGCTCACTTTACCACTGTTGCATGGCAACATATATGGTTGAATGTCTTTGAGAACGAGCCCCTTAAATACTTAACCTTAATGCTCACTTTACCACTGTTAAATGGCAACATATATGGTTGAATGTCCTTGAGAACGAGCTACTTAACCACTTAACCTTAATGCTCAATTTACCACGGTTCCTTGGCAACATATATGGTTGAATGTCCTTGAGAACGAGCCCCTTAACCACTTAACCTTATTGCTCACTTTACCACTGTTCGATGGCAACATATATGGTTGAATGTCCTTGAGAACGAGCCCCTTGACCATTTAACTTTAATGCTCATTTTACCACTGTTCCATGGCAACATATATGGTTGAATGTCCTTGAGAACGAGCCATTTGACCACTTTACCTTAATGCTCACTTTACCACTGTTCTATGGCAACATATATTGTTGAATGTCCTTGAGAACGAGCCCCTTAACCAACTTAACCTTAATGCTCACTTTACCACTGTTCCATGGCAACATAAATGGTTGAATGTCCTTGAGAACGAGCCCCTTAACCACTTAACCTGAATGCTCACTTTACCACTGTTCAATGGAAACATATATGATTGAATGTAGTTGAGAACGAGCCCCTTAACCACTTAACCATAATGCTCACTTTACCACTGTTCGATGGCAACATATATGGTTGAATGTCCTTGAGAACGAGCCCCTTGACCATTTAACTTTAATGCTCATTTTACCACTGTTCCATGGCAACATATATGGTTGAATGTCCTTGAGAACGAGCCATTTGACCACTTTACCTTAATGCTCACTTTACCACTGTTCTATGGCAACATATATTGTTGAATGTCCTTGAGAACGAGCCCCTTAACCACTTAACCTGAATGCTCACTTTACCACTGTTCAATGGCAACATATATGATTGAATGTAGTTGAGAACGAGCCCCTTAACCACTTAACCATAATGCTCACTTTACCACTGTTCCATGGCAACATATATGGTTGAATGTCCTTGAGAACGAGCCCTTTAACCACTTAACCTTAAGGCTCACTTTACCACTAATCCATGGAAACATATATGGTTGAATGTCCTTGAGAACAAGCCCCTCGACCACTTAACCTTATTGCTCACTTTACCACTGTTGCATGGCAACATATATGGTTGAATGTCCCTGAGAACGATCCCCTTAACCACTTAACCTTAAATCTCACTTTACCACTAATCCATGGAAACATATATGGTTGAATGTCTTTGAGAACAAGCCCCTCGACCACTTAACCTTATTGCTCACTTTACCACTGTTGCATGGCAACATATATGGTTGAATGTCCTTGAGAACGATCCCCTTAACCACTTAACCTTATTGCTCACTTTACCACTGTTCCATGGCAACATATATGGTTGAATGTCCTTGAGAACAAGCCCCTTAACCACTTAACCCTAGTGCTCACTTTACCACTGTTCCATGGCAACATATATGGTAGAATGTCCTTGAGAACGAGAGCCTTAACCACTTAACCTTAAGGCTCACTTTACCACTGTTCCATGGCAACATATATGGTTGAATGTCCTTGAGAACGAGCCCCTTAACCACTTAACCTTATTGCTCATTTTAACACTGTTGCATGGCAACATATATGGTTGAATGTCCTTGAGAACGATCCCCTTAACCACTTAACCTTATTGCTCACTTTACCACTGTTCCATGGCAACATATATGGTTGAATGTCCCTTAGAACAAGCCCCTTAATCACTTAACCCTAATGCTCACTTTACCACTGTTCCATGGCAACATATATGGTAAAATGTCCTTGAGAACGAGATCCTTAACCACTTAACCTTATTGCTCAATTTACCACTGTTCCATGGCAACATATATGAATGAATGTCCATGAGAACAAGCCCCTTAACCACTTAACCCTAGTGCTCACTTTACCACTGTTCCATGGCAACATATATGGTTGAAAGTTGTTGAGAACGAGCCCCTTAACCACTTAGACTTAATGCTCACTTAACCACTGTTCCATGGCAACATATATGGTTGAATGTCCTTGAGAACGAATCCATTGACCACTTAAACTTAATGCTCACTTTACCTATGTTCCATGGCAACATATATGGTTGAATGTCCTTGCGAACGAGAGCCTTAACCACTTAACCTTAAGGCTCACTTTACCACTGTTCCATGGCAACATATATGGTTGAATGTCCTTGAGAACGAGCCCCTTAACCACTTAACCTTATTGCTCATTTTAACACTGTTGCATGGCAACATATATGGTTGAATGTCCTTGAGAACGATCCCCTTAACCACTTAACCTTATTGCTCACTTTACCACTGTTCCATGGCAACTTATATGGTTGAATGTTCTTAAGAACGAGCCCCTTAACCACTTAACCTTATTGCTCAATTTACCACTGTTCCATGGCAACATATATGGCTGAATGTCCTTGAGAACAAGCCCCTTAACCACTTAACCCTAGTGCTCACTTTACCACTGTTACATGGCAACATATATATTTGAATGTCCTTGAGAACGAGCCCCTTAACCACGTTAACCTTAATGTTCACATTACCACTGTTCAATGGCAACATTTATGGTTGAATATCCTTGATAACGAGCCCCTTAACCACTTAACGTTAATACTCACTTTACCACTGTTCCATGGCAACATATATGGTTGAATGTCCTTGAGAACGAGCCCCTTAAACACTTAACCTTAATGCTCACTTTACCACTGTTCCATGGCAACATATATGGTTGAATGTCCTTGAGAACGAGACCCTTGACCACTTAACCTTATTGCTCACTTTACCACTGTTTCATGGCATTATATATGGTTGAATGTCCTTGAGAACGATCCCCTTAACCACTTAACCTTATTGCTCACTTTACCACTGTTCCATGGCAACATATATGGTTGAATGTCCTTGAGAACAAGCCCCTTAACCACTTAACCTTATTGCTCACTTTACCACTGTTCCATGGCAACATATATGGTTGAATGTCCTTGATAACAAGCCCCTTAACCACTTAACCCTAGTGCTCACCTTACCACTTTTCCATGGCAACATATATGGTTGAATGTCCTTGAGAACGAGCCCCTTAACCACTTAACCTTAAGGCTCACTTTACCACTGTTCCATGGAAACATATATGGTTGAATGTCCTTGAGAACGAGCCCCTTGACCACTTAACATTATTGCTCACTTTACCACTGTTGCATGGCAACATATATGGTTGAATGTCCTTAAGAAAGGGGCCCCTTAACCACGTTAACCTTAATGTTCACTTTACCACTGTTCAATGGCAACATTAATGGTTGAATGTCCTTGATAACGAGCCCCTTAACCAATTAACGTTAAGGCTCACTTTACCACTGTTCCATGGCAAGATATATGGTTGAATGTCCTTGAGAACGAATCTCCTTAACCACTTAACCCTAATGCTCACTTTACCACTGTTCCATGGCAACATGTATGGTTGAAAGTCGTTGAGAACGAGCCCCTTAACCACTTAACCTTAATGCTCATTTTACCACTGTTCCATGGCAACATATATGGTTGAATGTCCTTAAGAAAGGGGCCCCTTAACCACGTTAACCTTAATGTTCACTTTACCACTGTTCAATGGCAACATTAATGGTTGAATGTCCTTGATAACGAGCCCCTTAACCAATTAACGTTAAGGCTCACTTTACCACTGTTCCATGGCAAGATATATGGTTGAATGTCCTTGAGAACGAGCCACTTAACCACTTAACCTTAATGCTCACTTTACCACTGTTCCATGGAAACATATATGGTTGAATGTCCTTGAAAACGAATCGATTGACCACTTAACCTTAATGCTCACTTTACCTATGTTCCATGGCAACATATATGATTGAATGTCCTTGAGAACGAGCCCCTTAACCACTTAACCATAATGCTCACTTTACCACTGTTCCATGGCAACATATATAGTTGAATGTCCTTGAGAACGAGCCCCTTAACCACTTAACCTTAAGGCTCACTTTAACACTGTTCCATGGAAACATATATGGTTGAATGTCCTTGAGAACGAGCCCCTTGACCACTTTACCTTATTGCTCACTTTACCACTGTTGCATGGCAATATATATGGTTGAATGTCCTTGAGAACGATCCCCTTAACCACTTAACCTTATTGCTCACTTTACCACTGTTCCATGGCAACATATATGGTTGAAAGTCGTTGAGAACGAGCCCCTTAACCACTTAACCTTAATGCTCACTTTACCACTGTTGCATGGCAATATATATGGTTGAATGCCCTTGAGAACGAGCCCCTTAACCACTTAACCTTAAGGCTCACTTTACCACTGTTCCATGGAAACATATATGGTTGAATGTCCTTGAGAACGATCCCCTTAACCACTTAACCTTATTGCTCACTTTACCACTGTTCCATGGCAACATATATGGTTGAATGTCCTTGAGAACAAGCCCCTTAACCACTTAACCCTAGTGCTCACTTTACCACTGTTCCATAGCAACATATATGGTTGAATGTCCTTGAGAACGATCCCCTTAACCACTTAACCTTATAGCTCACTTTACCACTGTTCCATGGCAACATATATGGTTGAATGTCCTTGATAACAAGCCCCTTAACCACTTAACCCTAGTGCTCACTTTACCACTTTTCCATGGCAACATATATGGTTGAATGTCCTTGAGAACGAGCCCCTTGACCACTTAACCTTATTGCTCACTTTACCACTGTTGCATGGCAACATATATGGTTGAATGTCCTTGAGAACGAATCTCCTTAACCACTTAACCCTAATGCTCACTTTACCACTGTTCCATGGCAACATATATGGTTGAAAGTCGTTGAGAACGAGCCCCTTAACCACTTAACCTTAATGCTCACTTTACCACTGTTCCATGGCAACATATATGGTTGAATGTCCTTTAGAACGAGCCCCTTAACCACGTTAACCTTAATGTTCACTTTACCACTGTTCAATGGCAACATTTATGGTTGAATGTCCTTGATAACGAGCCCCTTAACCAATTAACGTTAAGGCTCACTTTACTACTGTTCCATGGCAAGATATATGGTTGAATGTCCTTGAGAACGAGCCACTTAACCACTTAACCTTAATGCTCACTTTACCACTGTTCCATGGAAACATATATGGTTGAATGTCCTTGAGATCGAATCGATTGACCACTTAACCTTAATGCTCACTTTACCTATGTTCCATGGCAACATATATGATTGAATGTCCTTGAGAACGAGCCCCTTAACCACTTAACCATAATGCTCACTTTACCACCGTTCCATGGCAACATATATAGTTGAATGTCCTTGAGGACGAGCCCCTTAACCACTTAACCTTAAGGCTCACTTTAACACTGTTCTATGGAAACATATATGGTTGAATGTCCTTGAGAACGAGCGCCTTGACCACTTAACCTTATTGCTCACTTTACCACTGTTGCATGGCAACATATATGGTTGAATGTCCTTGAGAACGATCCCCTTAACCACTTAACCCTAATGCTCACTTTACCACCGTTCCATGGCAACATATATAGTTGAATGTCCTTGAGGACGAGCCCCTTAACCACTTAACCTTAAGGCTCACTTTAACACTGTTCTATGGAAACATATATGGTTGAATGTCCTTGAGAACGAGCGCCTTAACCACTTAATCTTAATGCTCACTTTACCACTGTTCCATGGCAACATATATGGTTGAAATTCGTTGAGAACGAGCCCCTTACCCTTAATGCTCACTTTACCACTGTTCCATGGCAACATATATGGTTGAATGTCCTTGAGAACGAGCCCCTTAACCACTTAACCTTAAGGCTCACTTTACCACTGTTCCATGGAAACATATATGGTTGAATGTCCTTGAGAACGAGACCCTTGACCACTTAACCTTATTGCTCACTTTACCACTGTTGCATGGCATTATATATGGTTGAATGTCCTTGAGAACGATCCCCTTAACCACTTAACCTTATTGCTCACTTTACCACTGTTCCATGGCAACATATATGGTTGAATGTCCTTGAGAACAAGCCCCTTAACCACTTAACCCTAGTGCTCACTTTACCACTGTTCCATAGCAACATATATGGTTGAATGTCCTTGAGAACGATCCCCTTAACCACTTAACCTTATTGCTCACTTTACCACTGTTCCATTGCAACATATATGGTTGAATGTCCTTGATAACAAGCCCCTTAACCACTTAACCCTAGTGCTCACTTTACCACTTTTCCATGGCAACATATATGGTTGAATGTCCTTGAGAACGAGCCCCTTAACCACTTAACCTTAAGGCTCATTTTACCACTGTTCCATGGAAACATATATGGTTGAATGATCTTGAGAACGAGCCCCTTGACCACATAACCTTATTGCTCACTTTACCACTGTTGCATGGCAACATATATGGTTGAATGTCCTTGAGAACGAATCTCCTTAACCACTTAACCCTAATGCTCACTTTACCACTGTTCCATGGCAACATATATGGTTGAAAGTCGTTGAGAACGAGCCCCTTAACCACTTAACCTTAATGCTCACTTTACCACTGTTCCATGGCAACATATATGGTTGAATGTCCTTGAGAACGAGCCCCTTAACCACGTTAACCTTAATGTTCACTTTACCACTGTTCAATGGCAACATTTATGGTTGAATGTCCTTGATAACGAGCCCCTTAACCAATTAAAGTTAAGGCTCACTTTACCACTGTTCCATGGCAAGATATATGGTTGAATGTCCTTGAGAACGATCCCCTTAACCACTTAACCTTATTGCTCACTTTACCACTGTTCCATGGCAACATATATGGTTGAATGTCCTTGAGAACAAGCCCCTTAACCACTTAACCTTATTGCTCACTTTACCACTGTTCCATGGCAACATATATGGTTGGATGTCCTTGATAACAAGCCCCTTAACCACTTAACCCTAGTGCTAACTTTACCACTTTTCCATGGCAACATATATGGTTGAATGTCCTTGAGAACGAGCCCCTTAATTACTTAACCTTAAGGCTCACTTTACCACTGTTCCATGGAAACATATATGTTTGAATGTCCTTGAGAACGAGCCCCTTGACCACTTAACCTTATTGCTCACTTTACCACTGTTGCATGGCAACATATATGGTTGAATGTCCTTGAGAACGAATCTCCTTAACCACTTAACCCTAATGCTCACTTTACCACTGTTCCATGGCAACATATATGGTTGAAAGTCGTTGAGAACGAGCCCCTTAACCACTTAACCTTAATGCTCACTTTACCACTGTTCCATGGCAACATATATGGTTGAATGTCCTTTAGAACGAGCCCCTTAACCACGTTAACCTTAATGTTCACTTTACCACTGTTCAATGGCAACATTTATGGTTGAATGTCCTTGATAAAGAGCCCCTTAACCAATTAACGTTAAGGCTCACTTTACCACTGTTCCATGGCAAGATATATGGTTGAATGTCCTTGAGAACGAGCCACTTAAACACTTAACCTTAATGCTCACTTGACCACTGTTACATGGAAAAATATATGGTTGAATGTCCTTGAGAACGAATCGATTGACCACTTAACCTTAATGCTCACTTTACCAATGTTCCATGGCAACATATATGATTGAATGTCCTTGAGAACGAGCCCCTTAACCACTTAACCATAATGCTCACTTTACCACCGTTCCATGGCAACATATATAGTTGAATGTCCTTGAGGACGAGCCCCTTAACCACTTAACCTTAAGGCTCACTTTAACACTGTTCCATGGAAACATATATGGTTGAATGTCCTTGAGAACGAGCCCCTTGACCACTTAACCTTATTGCTCACTTGACCACTGTTGCATGGCAACATATATGGTTGAATGTCCTTGAGAACGAGCCCCTTAACCACTTAATACTAATGCTCACTTTACCACTGTTCCATGGCAACAAATATGGTTCAATGTCCTTGAGAACGAGCCCCTTAACCACTTAACCCTAATGATCACTTTACCACTGTTCCATGGCAACATATATGGTTGAAATTCGTTGAGAACGAGCCCCTTAACCACTTAACCTTAATGCTCACTTTACCACTGTTCCATGGCAACATATATGGTTGAATGTCCTTGAGAACGAGCCCCTTAACCACTTAACCTTAAGGTTCACTTTACCACTGTTCCATGGAAACATATATGGTTGAATGTCCTTGAGAACGAGACCCTTGACCACTTAACCTTATTGCTCACTTTACCACTGTTGCATGGCATTATATATGATTGAATGTCCTTGAGAACGATCCCCTTAACCACTTAACCTTATTGCTCACTTTACCACTGTTCCATGGCAACATATATGGTTGAATGTCCTTGAGAACGATCCCCTTAACCACTTAACCTTATTGCTCACTTTACCACTGTTCCATGGCAACATATATGGTTGAATGTCCTTGATAACAAGCCCCTTAACCACTTAACCCTAGTGCTCACTTTACCACTTTTCCATGGCAACATATATGGTTGAATGTCCTTGAGAACGAGCCCCTTAACCACTTAACCTTAAGGCTCACTTTACCACTGTTCCATGGAAACATATATGGTTGAATGTCCTTGAGAACGAGCCCCTTGACCACTTAACCCTATTGCTCACTTTACCACTGTTGCATGGCAACATATATGGTTGAATGTCCTTGAGAACGAATCTCCTTAACCACTTAACCCTAATGCTCACTGTACCACTGTTCCATGGCAACATATATGGTTGAAAGTCGTTGAGAACGAGCCCCTTAACCACTTAACCTTATTGCTCACTTTACCACTGTTCCATGGCAACATATATGGTTGAATGTCCTTTAGAACGAGCCCCTTAACCACGTTAACCTTAATGTTCACTTTACCACTGTTCAATGGCAACATTTATGGTTGAATGTCCTTGATAACGAGCCCCTTAACCAATTAACGTTAAGGCTCACTTTACCACTGTTCCATGGCAAGATACATGGTTGAATGTCCTTGAGAACGAGCCACTTAACCACTTAACCTTAATGCTCACTTTACCACTGTTCCATGGAAACATATATGGTTGAATATCCTTGAGAACGAATCGATTGACCACTTAACCTTAATGCTCACTTTACTTATGTTCCATGGCAACATATATGATTGAATGTCCTTGAGAACGAGCCCCTTAACCACTTAACCATAATGCTCACTTTACCACTGTTCCATGGCAACATATATAGTTGAATGTCCTTGAGAACGATCCCCTTAACCACTTAACCTTAAGGCTCACTTTAACACTGTTCCATGGAAACATATATGGTTGAATGTCCTTGAGAACGAGCCCCTTGACCACTTAACCTTATTGCTCACTTGACCACTGTTGCATGGCAACATATATGGTTGAATGTCCTTGAGAACGAGCCCCTTAACCACTTAATACTAATGCTCACTTTACCACTGTTCCATGGCAACAAATATGGTTCAATGTCCTTGAGAACGAGCCCCTTAACCACTTAACCCTAATGATCACTTTACCACTGTTCCATGGCAACATATATGGTTGAATGTCCTTGAGAACGAGCCCCTTAAATACTTAACCTTAATGTTTATTTTACCACTGTTCCATAACAACATATATGGTTGAATGTAATTGAGAACGAGCCCCTTAACCACTTAACCTTAATGCTCACTTTACCACTGTTCCATGGCAATATATATTGTTGAATGTCCTTGAGAACGAGCCCTTAACCACCTTAACCTTAATGCTCACTTTACCACTGTTCCATGGCAACATATATGGTTGAATGTCCTTTAGAACGAGCCCCTTAACCACTTAACCTGAATGCTCACTTTACCACTGTTCAATGGCAACATATATGGTTGAATGTCCTTGAGAACGAGCCGCTTAACCACTTAATCTTAATGCTCACTTTACCACTGTTCCATGGGAACATATATGGTTGAATGTTCTTGAGAACGAGCCACTTAACCACTTAACCTTAATGCTCACTTTACCACTGTTCCATGGCAACATATATGGTTGAATGTCCTTGAGAACGAGCCTTTTGACCACTTAACCTTAATGCTCATTTTACCACTGTTCCATGGCAACATATATGGTTGAATGTCCTTGAGAACGAGCCCCTTGACCACTTAACCTTAATGCTCACTTTACCACAGTTCCATGGCAACATATATGGTTGAATGTTATTGAGAACGAGCCCCTTAACCTTTTAACTATAATGCTCACTTTACCATTGTTCCATGGCAGCATATATGGTTGAATGTCCTTGAGAACGAGCCCCTTAACCAATTAACCTTAATGCTCACTTTACCACTGTTCCATGGCAACATATATGGATGAATGTCCTTGAGAACGAGCTTCTTAACCACTTAACCTTAATGCTCACTTTACCACTGTTCCATGGAAACATATATGGTTGAATGTCCTTGAGAACGAATCGATTAATCACTTAACCTTAATGCTCACTTTACTTATGTTCCATTTCAACATATATGATTGAATGTCCTTGAGAACGAGCCCCTTAACCACTTAACCATAATGCTCACTTTACCACTGTTCCATGGCAACATATATAGTTGAATGTCCTTGAGAACGAGCCCCTTAACCACTTAACCTTAAGGCTCACTTTAACACTGTTCCATGGAAACATATATGGTTGAATGTCCTTGAGAACGAGCCCCTTGACCACGTAACCTTATTGCTCACTTTACCACTGTTGCATGGCAACATATATGGTTGAATGTCCTTGAGAACGAGCCCCTTAACCACTTAATACTAATGCTCACTTTACCACTGTTCCATGGCAACAAATATGGTTCAATGTCCTTGAGAACGAGCCCCTTAACCACTTAACCCTAATGATCACTTTACCACTGTTCCATGGCAACATATATGGTTGAATGTCCTTGAGAACGAGCCCCTTAAATACTTAACCTTAATGTTTACTTTACCACTGTTCCATAACAACATATATGGTTGAATGTAATTGAGAACGAGCCCCTTAACCACTTAACCTTAATGCTCACTTTACCACTGTTCCATGGCAACATATATTGTTGAATGTCCTTGAGAACGAGCCCTTAACCACCTTAACCTTAATGCTCACTTTACCACTGTTCCATGGCAACATATATGGTTGAATGTCCTTGAGAACGAGCCCCTTAACCACTTAACCTGAATGCTCACTTTACCACTGTTCAATGGCAACATATATGGTTGAATGTCCTTGAGAACGAGCCGCTTAACCACTTAATCTTAATGCTCACTTTACCACTGTTCCATGGGAACATATATGGTTGAATGTTCTTGAGAACGAGCCACTTAACCACTTAACCTTAATGCTCACTTTACCACTGTTCCATGGCAACATATATGGTTGAATGTCCTTGAGAACGAGCCTTTTGACCACTTAACCTTAATGCTCATTTTACCACTGTTCCATGGCAACATATATGGTTGAATGTCCTTGAGAACGAGCCCCTTGACCACTTAACCTTAATGCTCACTTTACCACAGTTCCATGGCAACATATATGGTTGAATGTTATTGAGAACGAGCCCCTTAACCTTTTAACTATAATGCTCACTTTACCATTGTTCCATGGCAGCATATATGGTTGAATGTCCTTGAGAACGATCCCCTTAACCAATTAACCTTAATGCTCACTTTACCACTGTTCCATGGCAACATATATGGATGAATGTCCTTGAGAACGAGCTTCTTAACCACTTAACTTTAATGCTCACTTTACCACTGTTCCATGGTAACATATATGGTTGAATGTGCTTGAGAACGAGCCCCTTAACTACTAATATTAATGCTCAATTTACCACGTTTCCATGGCAACATATATGGTTGAATGTCCTTGAGAACGAGCCCCTTGACCACTTAACCTTAATGTTCACTCTACCACTGTTCCATGGCAACATATATGGTTGAATGTCCTTGAGAACGAACCCCTTGATCACTTAACCTTAATGCTCACTTTACGACTGTTCCATGGCAACATATATGGTTGAATGTCCTTGAGAACGAGCCCCTTGACCACTTAACCTTAATGCTCACTTTACCACTGTTCCATGGCACCATATATGGTTGAATGTCCTTGAGAACGAGCCCCTTAACCACTTAAAATGAATTCTCACTTTACCACTGTTGCATGGCAACATATATGGTTGAATGTCCCTGAGAACAAGCCCCTTAACCACTTAACCTTAATGCTCACTTTACCACTGTTCCATGGCAATATATATGGTTGAATGTCCTTGAGAACGAGCCCCTTAACCACTTAACATTAATGCTCACTTAACCACTGTTCCATGGCAACATATATGGTTGAATGTCTTTGAGAACGAGCCCCTTAACCACTTAACCTTAATGCTCACTTTACCACTGTTCCATGGCAACATATATGGTTGAATGTCCTTGAGAACGAGCCCCTCAACCACTTAACGTTAATACTCACTTTACCAATGTTCCATGGCAACATATATGGTTGAATGTCCTTGAGAACGAGCCCCTCAACCACTTAACGTTAATACTCACTTTACCAATGTTCCATGGCAACATATATGGTTGAATGTCCTTGAGAACGAGCCCCTTAACCACTTAACCTTAATGCTCACTTTACCACTGTTCCATGGCAACATATATGGTTGAATGTCCTTGAGAACGAGACCCTTGACCACTTAAAATTATTGCTCACTTTACCACTGTTGCATGGCATTATATATGGTTGAATGTCCTTGAGAACGATCCCCTTAACCACTTAACCTTATTGCTCACTTTACCACTGTTCCATGGCAACATATATAGTTGAATGTCCTTGAGAACAAGCCCCTTAACCACTTAACCTTATTGCTCACTAGTAGATATAGAAGGGCGGTTCTGGGCCACTCGTAGTTTTTTTTGATGACTTTTTGCTTCATATGACCACTTTTTTTGCTTCATATGACCACTTTTTTTGCTTCGTATGACCACTTTTGCTTCCAATGACCACTTTTTGCTTCAAATGACCACTTTTGCTTCCAATGACCACTTTTGCTTCCAATGACCACTTTTTGCTTCAAATGACCACTTTTTTGCTTCAAATGACCACTTTTTTAATATAATCCAGGGAACACTCGTAGTTTTTTTTTTTAGCGCCTTCAGCTTCAAATTGACTGGTTTTTGACCGGATTCTGGCCGGTTTTGGTCAAATATCAGCCCATTTCGGCCCATTTTAGGGCATTTTTCAGGATTTTCAGATACTGATTTCAAGGAGCACTTAGAATTTAATCCAGTTGTTCATTTGATCAGGGGTCCTTTTTTACCCCCTTCAGCTTCAAATTGCCTGGTTTTTTACCGGATTTTGATTGGTTTTGGCCAAATATCAGCCCATTACAGGGCATTTTTCAGGATTTCAGACAGTGATTTCAAGGAGCATTTTGAATTTAATCCAGGGAACTATGAGATGCACTCTTAAGTTAACTATAGTTTTTAAATGAAGTTACCCACTCCCCTTGTGGTGAATCTAATCCAGAAATTAATCCAAGGAAGTGTGAGAACTCCTAAGTTAACCCTATGTAAATGAAAAGATACCGGTTTTCGGTGATTTTTTACTTTTTTGTCAACTTTCCAACATTTTTCAGGATTTCCGATCCATAAAAATTGATATTGAAAGGCGAATTGCCCAACATCCCAGCCCCCTATAAAATTAACTTTAATTGCAATTTTACCTACAAAGACACATTTTTAGGCCAAAATTCTCCAATTTTTAACCCAGTTTAACCTCTTAAGATCTAATTCCTAAGGCCCAAGGCAGTAGACAAGCCCTACAACTAAGATGTTAACCTAAGGCCTTGCACCTGAGTCCAAAACCCTAAAACCAAGCAGCTAAGGATTTGACCTGTGAATAGGGCCTATTATCCAACAGCCTAAACCTAATGTGTTGGCACTAAGAGATAAACCTAAGGCCTTGCACCTGAGTCCAAAGCCCTAAAAGCTAGCAGCTAAGGATTTGACCTGTGAATAGGGCCTATTATCCATCAGCGTAGGCCAAATGTGCTGGACCTAAGATCTAAAGCTTAGCCCTTGCACCTGAGTCCAAAACCCTAAAACCTAGCAGCTAAAGATTTGACCTGTGAATAGTTATTAGCTAACAGCCTAAACCTAATGTGTTGGCACTAAGATGTAAACCTAAGGCCTTGCACCTGAGTCCAAAGCCCTAAAAGCTAGCAGCTAAGGCTTTGACCTGTGGATAGGGCCTATTATCTATCAGCTTAGGCCTAATGTGTTGGACATAAGATCTACGCCTAAGGCCTTACACGTGGTTCCTAAGATGAAATGCCTTGGACTTAGGTCCTAAAACCTAGCAGCTAAGGCTTTGACCTGTGAATAGGACCTATTTGCGTTTAGCTTAGACCTAATGTGTTGGACCTAAAATCTTAACCTCAGGCCTTGCACCTGAGTCCAAAACCCTAAAACTTAGCAGCTAAGGATTTGACCTGTGAATAGTACCTATTAGCAAACAGCCTAAACCTAATGTGTTGGAACTAAAATGTAAACCTAAGCCCTTGCACCTGAGTCCAAAACCCTAAAACCTAGCAGCTAAGGATTTGACCTGTGAATAGGGCCTATTAGCCTAAACCTAATGTGTTGGCACTAAGATGTAAACCTAAGGCCTTGCACCTGAGTCCAAAGCCCTTAAAGCTAGCAGCTAAGGATTTGACCTGTGAATAGGGCCTATTATCCATCAGCGAAGGCCTAATGTGCTGGATCTAAGATCTAAACCTAAGCCCTTGCACCTGAATCCAAAACCCTAAAACCTAGCAGCTAAGGATTTGACCTGTGAATAGTTATTAGCCAACAGCCTAAACCTAATGTGTTGGTACTAAGATGTAAACGTAAGGCCTTGCACCTGAGTCCAAAGCCCTAAAAGCTAGCAGCTAAGGCTTTGACTTGTGAATAAGACCTAATTGCGTTTAGCTTAGACCTAATGTGTTGGACCAAAAATCTAAACATCAGGCCTTGCACTTGAGTCCAAAACCCTAAAACTTAGCAGCTAAGGATTTGACCTGTGAATAGGGCCTATTAGCCAACAGCCTAAACCTAATGTGTTGGCACTAAGATGTAAACCTAAGGCCTTGCACCTGAGTCCAAAGCCCTAAAAGCTAGCAGCTAAGGATTTGACCCGTGAATAGGGCCTATTATCCATCAGCGTAGGCCTAATGTGCTGGACCTAAGATCTAAACCTAAGCCCAAGCACCTGAGTCCAAAACCCTAAAACCTAGCAACTAAGGCTTTGACCTGTGAATAGGACCTATTAGGCAACAGCCTAGACCTAATGTTTTGGGTCTAAGATGTAAACCTAAGGCCTTGCACCTGAGTCCAAAGCCCTAAAACCTAGCAGCTAAGGCTTTAACATGTGAATAGGACATATTACCCAACAGCTTTGACCTAGTGTGTTGAACCTAAAGTCTAAACCTAAGGCCTTGCAACTGAGTCCAAAGCTCAAAAACCTAGTGGCTAAAGCTATGACCTGTGTATAAGACCTATCAGCCCCCAGCCAGGACCTAATGTGTCGGGACTAAGATGTAAACATAAGGCCTGACACCTTAGTACAAAGCCATAAAACCTTAAGATCTGAAAACTTACAAGGGGGCCACGATTCACAGCCCCCCATGAATTGAGCAAACATTAGGCAACGAGGTCTTTTTTCTTTGAATATGAAATTATGATCAGAAATGGTTATCAGATTCAGATTGGAGTATTTGAAGACCAACCTCCATCCATCTTACCCAACTCCTAACTACCGCATGGACTTGACCCAAGACCTAAGGCTATACACTGTAGGCTTTAAGGATCTTAGCCCCAAGACCTAGGCCATAGAGTTAAGACCTGAATATTTACAAGGGGGCCGCGATTCACAGCCCTCCTGAAAAGACACTATGGTCTAAACCTAATACCTAATACACCGTGGTCTAGGCTTTTAGGTTTTTAGACCAAAGACCTACTACACCATGGTCTAGACCCAAGATCTAAGGTCTGTGGTCTAGGCTTCAGGTTCTAAGCCCCAAGATTTAAGGCCTGTGGTCTAGGCATTAAGGTTCTTATCCTCCAGATCTAAGGCCCATAATCTAGGCCTTTAGGTTCTTGAATCCAAGACCTAAGACCCTACATCATAGCCTAGACCCTAAACCTAATGCCTGTGATCTAGGCCTCTAAGTTCTTCTCAAGACATAAGGCCCTACACGATGGTCTAAAACCAAGACCCAAGGTCCGTTGTGTATTCTTTTAGGTTCTTATACCCAAGTCCTAAGGCCCTACACCAGGGTCTAGAACCAAGACCTAAGGTCCGTGGTCTAGAATTTTAGGTTCTTATACCCAAGTCCTAAGGCCCTACACCAGGGTCTAAAACCAAGATATAAGGTCCGTAATCTAGGCTTTTAGGTTCTTATACCCAAGACCTAAGGCCCTACACCAGGGTCTAGAACCAACATCTAAGGTCCGTGGTCTAGGCTTTTAGGTTCTTATACCCAAGACCTAAGGTCCGTGGAGGCTTTTAGGTTCTTATACCCAAGTCCTAAGGCCCTACACCAGGGTCTAGAACCAAGGTCTAAGGTCCGTAATCTAGGCTTTTGGGTTCTTATACCCAAGTCCTAAGGCCCTACACCAGGGTCTAGAACCAAGATCTAAGGTCCGTGGTCTAGGTTTTTAGGTTCTTATACCCAAGTCCTAAGGCCCTACACCAGGGTCTAGAACCAAGATCTTAGGTCCGTGGTCTAGGCTTTTAGGTTCTTATACCCAAGTCCTAAGGCCCTACATTAGGGTCTAAAACCAAGACCTAAGGTCCGTGGTCTAGGCTTTTAGGTTCTTATACCCAAATCCTAAGGCCCTACACCAGGGTCTAGAACCAAGACCTAAGGTCAGTGGTCTAGGCCTTTAGGTTCTTATACCCAAGTCCTAAGGCCCTACACCAGGGTCTAGAACCAAGACCTAAGGTCCGTGGTCTAGGCTTTTAGGTTCTTATACCCAAGTCCTAAGGCCCTACACCAGGGTCTAGAACCAAGATCTAAGGTCCGTGGTCTAGGCTTTTAGGTTCTTATACCCAAGTCGTAAGGCCCTACACCGGGGTCTAGAACCAAGATCTTAGGTCCGTGGTCTAGGCTTTTAGGTTCTTATACCCAAGTCCTAAGGCCCTACATTAGGGTCTAAAACCAAGACCTAAGGTCCGTGGTCTAGGCTTTTAGGTTCTTATACCCAAATCCTAAGGCCCAACACCAGGGTCTAGAACCAAGACCTAAGGTCAGTGGTCTAGGCCTTTAGGTTCTTATACCCAAGTCCTAAGGCCCTACACCAGGGTCTAGAACCAAGACCTAAGGTCCGTGGTCTAGGCTTTTAGGTTCTAATACCCAAGTCCTAAGGCCTCACACCAGGGTCTAGAACCAAGATCTAAGGTCCGTGGTCTAGGCTTTTGGGTTCTTATACCCAAGTCCTAAGGCCCTACAACAGGGCCTAGAACCAAGATCTAAGGTCCGTGGTCTAGGCTTTTAGGTTCTAATACCCAAGTCCTAAGGCCTCACACCAGGGTCTAGAACCAAGATCTAAGGTCCGTGGTCTAGGCTTATAGGTTCTTATACCCAAGTCCTAAGGCCCTACACCAGGGTCTAGAACCAAGATCTAAGTTCCGTGGTCTAGGGTTTTAAGTTTCTTATACCCAAGTCCTAAGGCCCTACACCAGGGTCTAGAACCAAGACCTAAGGTCCGTGGTCTAGGCTTTTAGGTTCTTATACCCAAGTCCAAAGGCCCTACACCAGGGTCTAGAACCAAGACCTAAGGTCCGTGGTCTAGGCCTTTAGGTTCTTATACCCAAGTCCTAAGGCCCTACACCAGGGTCTAGAACCAAGATCTAAGGTCCGTGGTCTAGGCTTTTAGGTTCTTATACCCAAGTCCTAAGGCCCTACACCAGGGTCTAGAACCACGATCTAAGGTCCGTGGTCTAGGCTTTTAGGTTCTTATACCCAAGCCTAATGCCCTACACCATGGTCTAGAACCAAGATCTAAGGTCCGTGGTCTAGGCTTTTAGGTTCTTATACCCAAGTCCTAAGGCCCTACACCAGGGTCTAGAACCAAGATCTAAGGTCCGTGGTCTAGGCTTTTAGGTTCTTATACCCAAGTCCTAAGGCCCTACACCAGGGTCTAGAACCAAGGTCTAAGGTCCGTGGTCTAGGCTTTTAGGTTCTTATACCCAAGTCCTAAGGCCCTACACCAGGGTCTAGAACCAAGATCTAAGGTCCGTGGTCTAGGCTTTTAGGTTCTTATACCCAAGTCCTAAGGCCCTACACCAGGGTCTAGAACCAAGATCTAAGGTCCGTGGTCTAGGCTTTTAGGTTCTTAAACCCAAGACCTAAGGCCCTACACCAGGGTCTAGAACCAAGATCTAAGGTCCGTGGTCTAGGCTTTTAGGTTCTTATACCCAAGTCCTAAGGGCCTACACCAGGGTCTAGAACCAAGATCTAAGGTCCGTGGTCTAGGCTTTTAGGTTCTTAAACCCAAGACCTAAGGCCCTACACCAGGGTCTAGAACAAAGATCTAAGGTCCGTGGTCTAGGCTTTTAGGTTCTTATACCCAAGTCCTAAGGCCCTACACCAGGGTCTAGAACCAAGATCTAAGGTCCGTGGTCTAGGCTTTTAGGTTCTTATACCCAAGTCCTAAGGCCCTACACCAGATTCTAGGAGCAAGATCTAAGGTCCGTGGTCTAGGCTTTTAGGTTCTTATACCCAAGTCCTAGGGCCCTACACCAGGGTCTAAAACCAAGATCTAAGGTCCGTGGTCTAGGCTTATAGGTTCTTATACCCAAGACCTAAGGTCCGTTGTCTAGGCTTTTAGGTTCTTATACCCAAGTCCTAAGGCCCTACACCAGGGTCTAGAACCAAGATCTAAGGTCCGTGGTCTAGGCTTTTAGGTTCTTATACCCAAGTCCTAAGGCCCTACACCAGGGTCTAGAACCAAGATCTAAGGTCCGTGGTCTAGGCTTCTAGGTTCTTATACCCAAGACCTAAGGTCTGTTGTGTAGGCTTTTAGGTTCTAATACCCAAGTCTTAAGGCCCTACACCAGGGGCTAGAACCAAGATCTAAGTTCCATGGTCTAGGCTTTTAGGTTCTAATACCCAAGACCTAAGGCCCTACACCAGGGTCTAGAACCAAGATCTAAGGTCCGTAGTCTAGGCTTTTAGCTTCTTATACGAAAGTCCTAAGGCCCTACACCAGGGTCTAAAACCAAGACCTAAGGTCCGTTGTGTAGGCTTTTAGGTTCTTATACCCAAGACCTAAGGCCCTACACCAGGGTCTAGAACCAAGATCTAAGGTCCGTGGTCTAGGCTTTTAGGTTCTTATACCCAAGTCCCAAGGCCCTACAACAGGGTCTAGAACCAAGATCTAAAGTCTGTGGTCTAGGCTTTTAGGTTCTAATACCCAAGTCCTGAGACCTCACACCAGGGTCTAGAACCAAGATCTAAGGTCCGTGGTCTAGGCTTTTAGGTTCTTATACCCAAGTCCTAAGGCCTTACAACAGGGTCTAGAACCAAGATCTAAAGTCCGTGGTCTAGGCTTTTAGGTTCTTATACTCAAGTCCTAAGGCCCTAAACCAGGGTCTAGAACCAAGATCTAAGGACCGTGGTCTAGGCTTTTAGGTGCTTATACCCAAGACCTAAGGCCCTACACCATAGGCTAGAACCAAGACCTAAGGTCCTTTGATTAGGCCTTTAGGTTCTTAGACCCAAGTCCTAAGACCCGTGGACTATGCCTTTAGGTTCATAGACCCAAGACCTAAGCTCTTAGACTCAAGACCTAAAGCCATATACCGCGGGTTAGGGTTTTAAGCTCTTAGACCCAAGACCTAAGGCCATACACCCTGGTCTAGGCTTTTAGGTTCTTAAACCCAAGACCTAAGGCCATACACCCTGGTCTAGGCTTTTAGATTTTTATACCCAAGACCTAAGGCCCTACACCCTGGTCTAGGCTTTTAGGTTCTTATACCCAAGACCTAAGGCCCTACACCCTGGTCTAGGCTTTTAAGTACTTAGACCCAAGACCTAATGCCATAAAGTAAAGACCTGAAAACTTACAAGGGAGTCGCGATTCACGACCCCTGAACAGACACTGTGGACCCAAGACCTAAGGCCTTACACCGTGGTCTAGGCTTTTAAGATCTTATACCCAAGACCTAAGGCCATAAACCCTGGTCTATGCTTTTAAGCTCTTAGACTCAAGACCCAAGGGCATACACACTGGTCTAGGCTTTTAAGTACTTACTCCATGTCCTAAAGTCATAAACCATGGGCTAGGCTTTTAAGCACTTAAACTCAATGCCTAAGGCGGTCTGCATGGGCTAGACTTAAGACCTAAGGCCATAAACCATTTTCTAGGCTTTTAAGCTCTCAGACTCAAGACCTAAGGCCATACACCGTGGTCTAGGCTTTTAAGTACTTAGACCCAAGACCTAAGACCATACACCGTGGTCTAGGCTTTTAAGTACTTATACCCAAGACCTAAGGCCATACACCATAGTCTAGGCTTTTAGGTTCTTACACCCAAGACCTAAGGCCCTACACCGTGGGCTAGGCTTTAAAGCTCTTAGACCCAAGACCTAAAACCATAGGGTTAAGACTTGAAAACTTACAAGTTAATCGCAACTCACGATCCCCGAAAAGACACCGTGGTCTAGACCCAATACTTAAGGCCCTACAAGAAGACCCGAGAGCTAAGGTCCTTCACCATGATCTAGACCCTAAGACCAAAGACCTTACACTATGGTCTAGTACTCGGCATAAACCGTTTGCAGTTGTGGTTGTTTCATCTATTTCTAGAGGTAAGTCGGCCTCTAAGCTCCTAGACCCTAAGACCAAAGGCCTTATACCACGGTCTAGTACTCGGCATAAGCCATGTGCAGTTGTGGTTGTTTCATCTATAGCTAGAGGAAAGTCGGCCTCTAAGTTCTTAGACCCTAAGACCAAAGGCCTTACATCATGGTCTAGTACTCGGCATAAACCGTTTTGCAGTTGTGGTTGTTTCATCTATAGCTAAAGGTAAATCGGCCTCTAGGTTCTTAGACCCTAAGACCAAAGGCCTTACATCATGGTCTAGTATTCCTTCTTAAGCCGTGTGCAGTGGTTAATTTGTCTATACTTAGAAGAAAGTCAGCCTTTAAGTTCTTAGACCCTAGACCTAAGACCCTATACCCATGGACTACAACCTGGACCTAAGGCCACATCCCGAGGTTTTGTACTCGTTTAAAACCGTGTGCAGTTGTGGTTGTTTCATCTATAGCTGGGCGAAGGTTGGCCTTTGATAACTGTGTGCAGTTATTACTGTTTCGTCTCGAAAAAGAGAATGTTTAAGCTTTTACACCATAGCTTAGAAAGAAAAAGCGTGGTCTTATTCCTAAAACCTAGGACCTTAGACCGATACCCTAGGACATAAGGGCTTAGACTTATTGCTTTAGATCTAGGGCAAAAGGAATTTAAATGAGAACCTAAGGCCTCATAATTTAGACCAACCCCAATCCCAAGCATTTAAGGCATTATACCATGGACCTGTATGTATATGACCTTAAACATTTGACCTAAGATCTAAGGCTTTAACATAAGTCTTAAGCCCTAAGACCCTACCCCATGGGCTAGTACTGGTCCTACACCATGTGGGACCGTGTAAAATGGCGTGCATAAAGCCAATCACATGGATTATTTGAAAGCCCCGCGCACATGAACACCTGTGTTTGCTGTTGGGCGTTTTTATGATTTGTGCTTTCGGGCGTTTTGCAAACTCGACGCGGAAATTACGATCGCAGACGTAAATTATTAAAAAACATCGTGTACACATCGATTTTGAAAAACGATCGTACACGTCGATTATTTTAAACAGCGTCTGGGCATCGATTCTAAAAACGTTCGCAGACGTTAATTATTAAAGGGCATCGTCTACACATCGATTTGCAATATGCAGGGCGAGTTTGCAAAACGCCCGAAAGCGCAAATCATAAAAACGCCCAACAGCAAACACAGGTGTTCATGTGCGCTGGGCTTTCAAATAATCCATGTGATTGGCTTTATGCACGCCATTTTACACGGTCCCACATGGTGTAGGACCAGTACTAGCCCATGGGGTAGGGTCTTAGGGCTTAAGACTTATGTTAAAGTTTTAGATCTTAGGTCAAATGTTTAAGGTCATATACATACAGGTCCATGGTATAATGCCTTAAATGCTTGGGATTGGGGTTGGTCTAAATTATGAGGCCTTAGGTCCTCATTTAAATTTCATTTGCCCTAGATCTAAAGCAATAAGTCTAAGCCCTTATGTCCTAGGGTATCGGTCTAAGGTCCTAGGTTTTAGGAATAAGACCATGGGTTTTCGTTCTAAGTTATGGTGTAAAAGCATAAACATTCTCTTTTTCGAGACGAAACAGTAATAACTGCACACAGTTATTAAAGGCCAATCTTCGCCCAGCTATAGATGAAACAACCACAACTGCACACGGTTTTAAACGAGTACAAAACCTCGGGATGTGGCCTTAGGTCCAGGTTGTAGTCCATGGGTGTAGGGTCTTAGGTCTAGGGTCTAAGAACTTAAAGGCCGACTTTCTTCTAAGTATAGACAAATTAACCACTGCACACGGCTTAAGAGGAATACTAGACCATGGTGTAAGGCCTAATTGGTCTTAAGGGTCTAAGAACCTAGGACTTACCTTTAGCTATAGATGAAACAACCACAACTGCAAAAGAGTTTATGCCGAGTACTAGACCATGGTGTAAGGCCTTTGGTCTTAGGGTCTAAGAAACTTAGGACTTTCCTCTAGCTATAGATGAAACAACCAAAACTTCACATGGCTTATGCCGAGTACTAGACCGTGGTATAAGGCCTTTGGTCTTAGGGTCTAAGAACTTAGAGGCCGACTTACCTCTAGAAATAGATGAAACAACCACAACTGCAAACGGTTTATGCCGAGTACTAGACCATAGTGTAAGGTCTTTGGTCTTAGGGTCTAGATCATGGTGAAGGACCTTAGCTCTTGGGTCTTCGTGTAGGGCCTTAAGTATTGGGTCTAGACCACGGTGTCTTTTCGGGGATCGTGAGTTGCGATTAACTTGTAAGTTTTCAAGTCTTAACCCTATGGTTTTAGGTCTTGGGTCTAAGAGCTTTAAAGCCTAGCCCACGGTGTAGGGCCTTAGGTCTTGGGTCTAAGAACCTAAAAGCCTAGACTATGGTGTATGGCCTTAGGTCTTGGGTATAAGTACTTAAAAGCCTAGACCACGGTGTGTGGCCTTAGGTCTTGGGTCTAAGTACTTAAAAGCCTAGACCACGGTGTAGGGCCTTAGGTCTTGGGTATAAGAGCTTAAAAGCCTAGATCACGGTGTATGGACTTAGGTCTTGGTGTCTAAGTACTTAAAAGTCTAGACCACGGTGTATAGCCCTAAGTCTTGGGTCTAAGTACTTAAAAGTCTAGACCACGGTGTAAGGCCTTAGGTCCTGGGTCCACAGTGTCTGTTCATGGGTCGTGAATCACGACTCCCTTGTAAGTTTTCAGGTCTTTACTTTATGGCCTTAGGTCTTGGGTCTAAGTTCTTAAAAGCCTAGACCACGGTGTAGGGGCCTTAGGCCTTGGGTCTAAATACTTAAAAGCCTAAACCAGGGTGTATGACCTTAGGTCTTGGGTTTAAGAGCTTAAAAGCGTAGACCGTGGGTGTATGGCCCTAAGTCTTGGGTCTAAGAGCTTAAAAAAACTAGACCACGGTGTAGGGCCTTAGGCCTTGGGTCTAAGTACTTAAAAGCCTAGAAAACGGTGCAAGGCCTTAGGTCTTGGGTCTCAGAGCTTAAAACCCTAACCCGCGGTATATGGCTTTAGGTCTTGAGTCTAAGAGCTTAGGTCTTGTGTCTATGAACCTAAAGGCCTAGTCCACGGGTCTTAGGACTTGGGTCTAAGAACCTAAAGGCCTAATCAAAGGACCTTAGGTCTTGGTTCTAGCCTATGGTGTAGGGCCTTAGGTCTTGGGTATAAGCACCTAAAAGCCTAGAACTACGGACCTTAGATCTTGGTTCTAGACCCTGGTGTAGGGCCTTAGGTCTTGGGTATTAGAACCTAAAAGCCTAGACCATGGAACTTAGATCTTGGTTCTAGACCCTGGTGTAGGGCCTTAGGACTTGGGTATAAGAACCTAAAAGCCTAGACCACGGACCTAAGATCTTGGTTCTAGACCTTGGTGTAGGGCCTTAGGACTTGGGTATAAGAACCTAAAAACCTGGACTACGGACCTTAGATCTTGGTTCTAGACCCTGGTGTAGGGCCTTAGGACTTGGGTATAAGGACCTAAAAGCCTAGACCACGGACCTTAGATCTTGATTCTAGACCCTGGTGTAGGGCCTTAGGACTTGGGTATAAGAACCTAAAAGCCTAGACCACGGACCTTAGATCTTGGTTCTAGACCCTGGTGTAGGGCCTTAGGACTTTCGTATAAGAAGCTAAAAGCCTAGACTACGGACCTTAGATCTTGGTTCTAGACCCTGGTGTAGGGCCTTAGGACTTGGGTATGAGAACCTAAAAGCCTAGACCACGGACCTTAGATCTTGGTTCTAGACCCTGGTGTAGGGCCTTAGGACTTGGGTATAAGAACCTAAAAGCCTAGACCACGGACCTTAGACCTTGGTTCTAGACCCTGGTGTAGGGCCTTAGGACTTGGGTATAAGAACCTAAAAGCCTAGACCACGGACCTTAGATCTTGGTTCTAGACCCTGGTGTAGGGCCTTAGGACTTGGGTATAAGAACCTAAAAGCCTGGAACACGGACCTTAGATCTTGGTTCTAGACCCTGGTGTAGGGCCTTAGGACTTGGGTATAAGAACCTAAAAGCCTAGACCACAGACCTTAGGTCTTGGTTCTAGACCCTGGTGTAGGGTGGTAGGACTTGGGTATAAGAACTTAAAAGCCTAGACCCCGGACCTTAGATCTTGGTTCTAGACCCTGGTGTAGGGCCTTAGGACTTGGGTATAAGAACCTAAAAGCCTAGACCACGGACCTTAGGTTTTGGTGCTAGACCCTCTCGTAGGGCCTTAGGACTTGGGTATAAGAACCTAAACGCCTAGACCACGGACCTTAGATCTTGGTTCTAGACCCTGGTGTAGGGCCTTAGGACTTGGGTATAAGAACCTAAAAGCCTAGACCACGGACCTTAGGTCTTGGTTCTAGACCCTGGTGTAGGGTGGTAGGACTTGGGTATAAGAACTTAAAAAGCCTAGACCCCGGACCTTAGATCTTGGTTCTAGACCCTGGTGTAGGGCCTTAGGACTTGGGTATAAGAACCTAAAAGCCTAGACCACGGACCTTAGGTTTTGGTGCTAGACCCTCTCGTAGGGCCTTAGGACTTGGGTATAAGAACCTAAAAGCCTAGACCACGGACCTTAGATCTTGGTTCTAGACCCTGGTGTAGGGCCTTAGGACTTGGGTATAAGAACCTAAAAGCCTGGACCACGGACCTTAGATCTTGGTTCTAGACCCTGGTGTAGGGCCTTAGGACTTGGGTATAAGAACATAAAAGTCTAGACCACGGACCTTAGGTCTTGGTCTTAGACCCTGGTGTAGGGCCTTAGGACTTGGGTATAAGAACCTAAAAGCCTAGACCACGGACTTTAGATCTTGGTTCTAGACCCTGGTGTAGGGCCTTAGGACTTGTGTATAAGAACCTAAAAGCCTAGACCACGGACCTTAGGTCTTGGTTCTAGACCCTGCTGTAGGGCCTTAGGACTTGGGTATAAGAACCTAAAAGCCTAGACCACGGACCTTAGATCTTGGTTCTAGACCCTGGTGTAGGGCCTTAGGACATGGGTATAAGAACCTAAAAGCCTAGACCACGGACCTTAGATCTTGGTTCTAGACCCTGGTGTAGGGCCTTAGGACTTGGGTATAAGAACCTAAAAGCCTCCACGGACCTTAGGTCTTGGGTATAAGAACCTAAAAGCCTAGACCACGGACCTTAGATGTTGGTTCTAGACCCTGGTGTAGGGCCTTAGGTCTTGGGTATAAGAACCTAAAAGCCTAGATTACGGACCTTATATCTGGGTTTTAGACCCTGGTGTAGGGCCTTAGGACTTGGGTATAAGAACCTAAAATTCTAGACCACGGACCTTAGATCTTGGTTCTAGACCCTGGTGTAGGGCCTTAGGACTTGGGTATAAGAACCTAAAAGAATACACAACGGACCTTGGAGTCTTGGTTTTAGACCATCGTGTAGGGCCTTATGTCTTGAGAAGAACTTAGAGGCCTAGATCACAGGCATTAGGTTTAGGGTCTAGGCTATGATGTAGGGTCTTAGGTCTTGGATTCAAGAACCTAAAGGCCTAGATTATGGGCCTTAGATCTGGAGGATAAGAACCTTAATGCCTAGACCACAGGCCTTAAATCTTGGGGCTTAGAACCTGAAGCCTAGACCACAGACCTTAGATCTTGGGTCTAGACCATGGTGTAGTAGGTCTTTGGTCTAAAAACCTAAAAGCCTAGACCACGGTGTATTAGGTATTAGGTTTAGACCACAGTGTCTTTTCAGGGGGGGGGCTGTGAATCGCGGCCCCCTTGTAAATATTCAGGTCTTAACTCTATGGCCTAGGTATTTTTAAGAACCTTAAAGCTTAGCCTACGGTGTATAGCCTTAGGTCTTGGGTCAAGTCCATGCGGTAGTTAGGAGTTGGGTAAGATGGATGGAGGTTGGTCTTCAAATACTCCAATCTGAATCTGATAACCATTTCTGATCATAATTTCATATTCAAAGAAAAAAGACCTCGTTGCCTAATGTTTGCTCAATTCATGGGGGGCTGTGAATCGCGGCCCCCTTGTAAGTTTTCAGATCTTAAGGTTTTATGGCTTTGTACTAAGGTGTCAGGCCTTATGTTTACATCTTAGTCCCGACACATTAGGTCCTGGCTGGGGGCTGATAGGTCTTATACACAGGTCATAGCTTTAGCCACTAGGTTTTTGAGCTTTGGACTCAGTTTTAAGGCCTTAGGCTTAGACTTTAGGCTCAACACACTAGGTCAAAGCTGTTGGGTAATATTTCCTATTCACATGTTAAAGCCTTAGCTGCTAGGTTTTAGGGCTTTGGACTCAGGTGCAAGGCCTTAGGTTTACATCTTAGACCCAAAACATTAGGTCTAGGCTGTTGCCTAATAGGTCCTATTCACAGGTCAAAGCCTTAGCTGCTAGGTTTTAGGGTTTTGGACTCAGGTGCTTGGGCTTAGGTTTAGATCTTAGGTCCAGCACATTAGGCCTACGCTGATGGATAATAGGCCCTATTCACGGGTCAAATCCTTAGCTGCTAGCTTTTAGGGCTTTGGACTCAGGTGCAAGGCCTTAGGTTTACATCTTTTTGCCAACTTATTAGGTTTAGGCTGTTGGCTAATAGGCCCTATTCACAGGTTAAATCCTTAGCTGCTAGGTTTTAGGGCTTTGGACACAGCTGTAAGGCCTTAGGTTTAGATCTTAGGTCCAACACATTAGGTCTACGCTGATGGATAATTGGCCCTATTCACAGGTCAAATCCTTGGCTGCTAGCTTTTAGGGCTTTGGGACTCAGGTGCAAGGCCTTAGGTTTACATCTTTTTGCCAACTTATTAGGTTTAGGCTGTTGGCTAATAGGCCCTATTTACAGGTCAAAGCCTTAGCTGCTAGGTTTTAGGGCTTTGGGCACAGCTGTAAGGCCTTAGGTTTATATCTTAGGTCCAACACATTAGGTCTACGCTGATGGATAATTGGCCCTATTCACAGGTCAAATCCTTGGCTGCTAGCTTTTAGGGCTTTGGACTCAGGTGCAAGGCCTTAGGTTTACATCTTTTTTGCCAACTTATTAGGTTTAGGCTGTTGGCTAATAGGCCCTATTTACAGGTCAAAGCCTTAGCTGCTAGGTTTTAGGGCTTTGGGCACAGCTGTAAGGCCTTAGGTTTATATCTTAGGTCCAACACATTAGGTCTACGCTGATGGATAATTGGCCCTATTCACAGGTCAAATCCTTGGCTGCTAGCTTTTAGGGCTTTGGACTCAGGTGCAAGGCCTTAGGTTTAGATCTTAGGTCCAACACATTAGGATTAAGCTAATGGTTAATAGGGCTTATTGGTAGGTTA